>NSMO01000326.1:0-15453 GCA_002588565.1 Coelastrella sp. UTEX B 3026
AGCCTCCTCAATGTGGGGCAAACGACACGGCCGGCGGTAATTTGTGTCGGAGCGGACCCGATCAGAACAACGGACCATAACAGAAGTAAAACTTCATCGGACCAGCTGGAAGAAGCGGCTGTATAATCCAAGCGGCATATTTTGCAAGTGTGAATCCGCAATAATTAGACGATTATTCATGTTAAGTTATCAGGGACCGAGCGGTTGCTGTCACACTGCGGTCATACTGCAAAGATAGGACCACCACCGTTGCAAACAACCCGGCTGCCAGGGTTCAAGCTCAACGATTTGCAGGCATGCTCCAGCCCTGGTATTCGGCAATTGGCAGCAAACCCGGTCAGAAAGATAACAGCCTTTGAAAACTTGAACCCGGTCAAATTAAATAATAACAGTGACAGCATCCCGTGTGCATGCAGCTGAGACAGTGAGGTGGCAGCGCATGCAGGAAACATCAATATCTCTTGGCTACATACATTTTGCCATATGGCAATAAGAAAATGCAATACAGGCCGCCACCCGGCAAGCAGCAGTGCATGATAGTCGGTTCGGCAATGTGTGACTAAGCATCCATGAACGCCAGGTAGCCGGCCAATAGCACTCTTCCACACAGGCTGTCTTAATAAGCTATCCAATTGGGTGGTTGCAACCACCACGGCGATGATGCCATCTGCACACCACCATCCACAGATGCTGCAGGCGGTGAAGCTGTGTAAACACTTCATGCGCCGGCAATGCAAATGAGCTTGGATGCAAGTTCACTGACACGTACTGTGCGTGACTATGCTATATATTGGCAACAACCAGGCTGTTTGAAATGCTACTTCGGATGCTTTGTACTCGAATGTGCTTAACCAAATGTTGAGTCACCTCGTGACACACATTTTTCCCCCTCAACTCACACTAGTGCTTTATCGAAAGCGCTACGCGAAGTTCATTGATTCATGCTGATCAAGTATAGCAAGAGTGCATTACTGGCTTGCCGCTGCCACGGTGATACTTGACAGTGGTGATCACATACAGACGCAACTGCCACGAAATCAACTGGAGGACGGGCCAAGATGCAAGGTCCAGGCAGCATAGCGTGTGATCGCAAACGTGACACCTTTGCTGACAGATGCCAACATGGTGCCTGAGAAACTGGCAGCCAATGCAAGTAGCGACTGCTCAGAACCAGATCTATTCTCTTCATGAGAAACGTCCCACCTCCTGGCCAGGCGGCTGCCTATAGCGTCGGCACCTGCTCACCGCATCTGCATTGCCAAAGATGCTGATCTTGGTACTAGTACCAGTATACTGCTCTTGGATAGCTATCCTACTAGGTGTTCAAGAACAGCATCGTGCTCTGGGCTACAGAAACATCTGTACCGCTCATATCTGCTGCACCTCAATCCTTAGTTGAGTCCCGTTGCTGATGACGTCTAGAAGAATGTCTATGTTGGGATGAGAGCCCGGATGTGCTTTCGCATCTGCGACCACTTCATCATACAGCTGCAGTCCCTCTTCTGCTGCTTCAGCTGTCAGCTTGCCACCGTACTTAGACGCTAGATGGCTATATACAGCTACGCTTGCTTTCTTGCCAGGCGCGTTTGGAATCGTGTGATTTATTGGCTGCAAAGTCACGGCCGCGATGGAGTCGATGGATGGCAAGGCTGCTACGTTCTCTTTCAGGCCCCTAGCTGCTATATTCCGGGAACGCTTTAAGAAGGGTTGTTTATGAGTCGTACGAGACATGTCATGGGGCCGGGAACGAAGCATTGAGCACTTCATGGTGAGCAGCAAGCAGTACAAGCAACACGAGTTGCGCCAAACTTTGGGCGCCTTGCTTGGATACACCGCGCTTATTATTGGTTTGCTTTGGCATAGCACAGACGTACAATCACACTGGTTTGGGCGGAATTGTCAAAGTGAGGAGGGTGTCTGCTCAACGCTCACACTTCCTCCCGAACGGTAGGTCATCAAACGGTAATTCCTCCGCGTTCAGAAATTCTAAGCCTCAAGTACCTGGTTCAGCTCAAGTCGCGCATGCATGGAATGATCAATTCAGAAGCAGCTGTCAAACCTTGCATCCTTTCTGCTGGCACCAGGCATCGCACAATTCAGCCTCTTGGAGCCAGCCTCAACGGCACAACAATGGTCACCAACGGTCACAGACTGCGTGTCCTCGTTTCCAATGACGACGGCATCAACGCTGCTGGATTAAGAGCCCTAGTAGCACACTTGGCCAAGGCTGATTTTGCTGATGTGTACGTGTGCGCACCTAGCGGCGAGAGGTCTGCACAAAGTCACGCAATAACGCTTGGACGGTAAGCAACGCATCGACAATACATATATCCGCCCAGCACAAGCTACTTCAGCTGTACAGAGAAATGTCAGCCCATGGTGGTGGCTACAGAAATGAAACACGGTAGCATGGCACTGCAGCTTTGCCAGCGCATCTATTTGGTTGCATTGGCTCAGTCACATTTACACCGTAGTCGGGGATGATGCACATGCCATCAGCAGCTGCATGTTCATACATAAAAGTGATACGCCACTACACCTCACTACAGACATTATTGGATAGCCATGTGCCATGCCAGTGCAACATGGCATGTGGATTGCCCGTTCTGATGCTAAACCCCAACGTTACCCACTAAGGAGCAGCAGCACGTTTTAGCAGCAGTCAGCAGCAGCATGCGCCAGCAGCGTCACTTGGCATCATAATCATCGTCACCATCATTACACGCATTTCCAGTAAGCATGCGCAACCACCAGCATACAACATCCCTTTGTGATGGAGAATGTCACTCAGCATCATTCATGAACCCCATAATGTCACACCCCGCAACTCGTAGCTGTTATATTTAAGTATGCACACTTGTGATGTGTGTTTTAACCTGCAGGTACCTGCAGTGCTACTCAGCTGATGTACCTGGAGCTGTGAAGTCATTTGCAGTAGATGGCACACCAGCTGATGCTGTCATGCTGGCACTGAACAGCCCTGTATTCGAGGTGGGATACAGCAACTGCTTGCATTATGGATGGGCACTTTGCGGTGCTATTGGTTTGTTAGCAGCAGTGGCAGCAGCAGTGGCAAGCTGCAGCAGCAGCAGCAGTGGCAAGCTGCAGCAGCAGCAGTGGCAAGTTGCTGCGTGCACAGTAAGTGTGCAGTGGATGGCACCAGCTGATGCTGTCATGCTGGCACTGAACAGTCCAGTAGTTGAGGTAACAGCAATACCCAGTTTGGCTGTTTTTCTTGTGACCTGGCAACGCTAGCAGCAGTCGAAGAGGTGACACAGATATTGTCTTTTTTGAGGCACCATCAGCGGCAGCAGCTGCTGTTGTAGAGTGCAATTGCAGTTGATGACACACCAGCTGATGCTGTCATGCTGTCATTGGACAGCCCTGGATTTGAGGTAAAAGATAGCAGCAGCAGAAGCAGCAGTGAACTAAGTTCTGTCCTTGTTAGGCGCCATCAGCAGCAGCAGCTGCTGTTGTACAGTGTAATTGCAGCGGAGGCACAGCAGCCAATGTTGCCGAGGTAGCAGTAGATCAGCACTGTGTTCGTGAGTAGGCTCTACTAAGGCACCCCTTCTTATGCGGCGGCTCCTCAGCCGCATATGGAGCTGCTGGTCCTGGTCCTGCTGCCGCTGCTGCTGCTGCTGCTGCTGCTGCTGCCGCTGCTGCCGCTGCTGCTGCTTGCACAGGGTATCAGGTTTGATCTTGTTGCATCTGGTACCAATCGAGATGGTACCAATCGAGATGACAACGTTGGATGACATGTTACAACAATGTGTCTAACAAATGTCATAACAATAGGCATATCAGATCGACACATGTAACAACTGTTGGCTGCATGCCTGCTGTGCTCACCACAACAAACGAGTAACACAGTTCAGCAAGCTCCTGCAATGCTGCTGCTGCCGCTGCTGCTGCTGCTGCCACTGCTGCTGTCACATCTGCAGGGTATCAGGTTTGATCTTGTTGCATCTGGTATCAATCGAGGTGACAATTGTGGCCTACATGTCATTTACAGTGGAACAGTGGGGGCGGCAAGGGAAGCAGCTTGTAAGGTGAGATGACAGTTTCTAACTTTGAATCCGGTTAGAATATAATGTGAATATAATACAAATGATTATTTGAATATGTTGTGAAAATATATGTATAACCATCAATGCTGTGACATATGTTGTGAATATGATTCATAAATTGGGTCGCAAGCGGCTGCACAACGGATCCAGCCCATTGCCAGTGGCAGCCTCCGTAGGTCTCACATCAAAATGCCGTCAGAATGTACACACATACCATTCTCCATGGAGCTGCACTTAGAAGTGTCTGCAATCAACCTTGCGTATCTGAAATAAGTCTTCAACAAACAACATCGTCAGTGATGTGAATGGTTTTTTTTGCTGTGCATCATACAGGGTATTCCGGCTATGGCGTTGTCACTGGCTGACCACAGAGCACGCCAACAAGAGCAGTACAACACATCAGCAGCATTAGCAGCACACCTTATACAGGTGTGCGTCAACTGCTGTTGTTGTTATGTAATCCAGTACTGTCAAATAGTATGCTGTATGCTTCTTTGTGGTCGTGGTGTGCTGCCGCCCGAGCAGAGTTGCGGTGGTGGCAGCAGCAGTAGTGACAGCAGTGGCAATGTAGCAGCAGCAGCAGCAGCAGCAGTAGCAGGCGGTCTGTGGTAGTAGTTGACTAATACGTTCATGATCAGAGTGGAACAGGAGTCAGCTCAAGCTTTTTCAAGCGCAGCTCTAGCTTGACAGTTTGGGTACAGTCTACTTCACTGCTGCCACCACTGCTGCTGCTGCTGCCACTGGCCATGACTCAAGTGATCCAAGCGGGTGCCCCACACCACCAACAAGCATTTGCAGCTGAAACGATAGTCAACGTGAAATTTATAAATGCAGCTCTAGCTTGGCCAAGCATGTACTGCTGCTGCCACCACCACTGCTGCTGCTGCCACCACTGCTGCTGCCGCCACAGGCTATGTTACAAGTAATCCAAGCGGGTGCTCCACACCACCAACAAGCATTCGCAGCTGGAACAGTAGTCAACGTAAATTTCCCAAATGCAGCTCTAGGACCAACAGCAGGGTTGGCTTTGACCCACCAAGGCAACGGCTGTGTGTTTCCAAAGTTTCTAGAAGTCACGGAACCAGCCGGCCCACATTTACCAGGTTGGTCTCTCTCGCTCTCGTTGCTGGGGCTGTTGAGAAACATCCAGCAAGGTCATTAGGCATGTATAGCAGGCTCAGTCTCAGAAACCTGGTGTTTCATGCTGATGTAAGATGTAACAGATTATCTTGGAGAACAATATTGAGCCGCAACTTTCAAAGCCCGAAATTGCAAGTAGCAGACCGGCAACTGACTTCAGAATGCATGAAAACCCATATCACAACATCACAGCAAGATTTGCATTCATGAATCATGCAGATTGGCTTGTAGGATACGTTTTTCCATGGTTACCAGCCACCATTATCAGTCACAGTTGTCCTGTTTTTGGTGTTGGGTTGGTTGTATGCAGAGATCGATGAGCACACGCCAAATGTGAGAGTGTTCAGAAATTATGCGGGAGAAATGAGAGAGTAAGTTCCAGTGACAAGTAGTGACAAAATGACTTGTACTGGCTTGAGAATGGCAGAGTAGATACCAATTTGTATCAGTCAAACTCTAAACTAGACTCAAGCAGTAGAATCTTCTATGCTCTATGATAGCTGAGAAATAACGTATTACAACCAGTACATCTTGCGAGTTTGTTGCCAAGTCTCAGTCCTTAGCCAAGCATTTGAGGCCATTATTTACGTGCTGCTGTTGCTGCTGCTGCTGCTGCTGCTTCTGCTGCTGCTGCTGCTGCTGCTGCTTCTGCTGCTGCCGCTGCTGCTGCTGCTGCTGCTGCTGCAGTGACCACAATGAGGGTTCAGACAACTGGGCAGTGAACAACAGTTGGGTCAGTGTGACCCCTCTATCACTCAGATCAGATGTACCACTGAGATTGGTAAGTGCCACAGTCCTCTTCTAATGACTGAGTTTATTAATCTTCATGAACACATTGTAGGGTTTTGGCAAACATATTCAGATGATTAGCTTTGATGCTGGGCAACAAAAGGCTGAGTTCAAGTCGGGTCAAGTCAGGTCAAGCAGGCCATGTGCATGACTGGCTTCATTGATTTTCAAAAACATGTTGCAGGGTTTCAGCCAACATAGCATGGTTTGCTTTGATGCTGGGCAACAAAAGGCTGAGTTCAAGTCTAAAGTTAAGCAGGTCATGTGCACCATTGAGATCTGTCATGCATTTGGTGTTCTTTGCTCGGCTGAAGTAATCAACCACCGATGTTTGGCTGAAAGCAAGTGTTCATCATTGACTTTAATGAGATGTAAATTGTGGTTGTCACGCTTGCAGGACACATTGTGCCCAATCTCCACAGCAGCTCGTGAGTTGGTGGCCAGCATTATCACAACAGCAGCGGATGCAGCTCGGCTGCAAGTGTACGGTGCAGTGAGTTTGGATAAAGTTGTTGCAAATGGTGATACGACCAATGACACATTGCCTACTACAGAACCAGCCCTAGCCACAGTGACCGCCTCCAGATGAAGTGTTGTTTTCCTGAAGCTATCCAGCTATTCCCGGAGCTGCAAGGCTTGCAGCATACTAAACAAGGAACCCCTACTCGACAGCAATGCTACAAGTGTTGTTGTTGGTCAGGGCCCCATCGGCTTGGAGGGATGCGTCGTCCATGCTAAAGGGTAGATTCTCAAGTAGCCACGGTAGGCAATGTGAAGTCGCCCCGACACACATATTACCCTCCCTTAGCTTACGCTAGCGCTCTCTTGAAAGCGCTATGCGGAGCTCATTCATTCATTCCCAAGTAGCAAACCAGTTGAAGTCAAACAGGATGGCACTGTACGTACACTAGGTATAGTGTGACAATCACTTGACATTGTTGACAGCAGCCTGTTTCTGAGGCTAACAGCAAACATCATGACTACCTGGAGGTTTCAAACCTCCAGGTAGTGGCACTGAATTCGTGTGATTAATTTTGTCAAAGCTGTGTTCTTGTGGAAGGAAGCAATGACCGTATTGAACCTGCACTGGCAGCAGTCTACAGGTGCAGGGAACCTCTAATTTGGATCATTACTGTTGCAAGGTATGTGGGCTTTGGAAGTTAGTGAAATGGATTTGAGCTGGCCTAGATAGTATCTTGTTGATACCAGTGCACTTGTTGTTTGCCCTGCACTGTTGCAGTTTCATCTTGATGAATCCATGTAGTTGCCGATGGCACATTAGCCAGGTTCACACCCGCACCGACAACAGTCCATGGTCAGTGAGTCAGTCAAATGGCTTGAGCTGCTTATGTTGTTGGTACCAGTGCACTTGATAATCAGGTTGGCTCTGTGGCAGCATTTGCAGCCCTGTGGTCAAACCTGCACCGACAGCAATACTGCCGACTGCACTAGTATACAGGATCGGGTGATTACTAGCAGTACTGCTAGTGCATTGACCTGTCCCGGTTGAGTCGATGCTTCTGACAAAGACTTGCACAGCCAGTGCTGTCTTGCTGCACAAAGGTGCGTCACGTTTGTGCAGCAGGAAAGCACTGGCTGTGCGAGTCTTTGTCAGAAGCATTTGCGGAGGCTGGGTTGCTCAGCAACAGCAGCATTGGCGGGTTAACCGGTTGATCGGCGACACAGTGGCTTGTTGACATTGAATCACCCTAATCGTGTACACACTGCTCCCTGAAACCTATGTGTGTATAGTTCGTTGTCCTGCAGCAGCAGCAACAGCAGGTTTTAGATGTGCTTTCAGTAGCTGTACTAGTAGTACTTTGGTTGCAACAAAGCGTGCATACTATGAGTCATGCGGTGTACAGCAGTTGTTGGTGTCGCTGGATTCTGCTGAGTATGACTGCGTTGACTGTGTATTTTGGCTGCTGCTGCTGTTGGTGGAGGCCTTTGAACCTTTCAAAGGCCTTAGCGGCTAAGGCAGGTGGACTTTGACTGCTCTCTGTAATCCTAGTGAGCCAGTGGCGTATACTCGCTTTTGCCGTCACCACCTCTCATAAGTAGGAGCCTCTGAAATGGGGCGCGGGGCCGATGGCCACAGTGCTATGGCTGGTGGGTAGCTTATATATAAAGTAGGAGCTGCTGTTCTCTCTGATGTTGTATGGGTTTACTTGTTTGTGAACAAAGCCGCAGCCGCAGACTGAGCACATCAAGCAGAGTGTACGACGCCGAAATCACTGTTACATGCATGACACTGCAGCTATTGCCAGCGCATCTGACTGGATGCATGGCTCAGTCGCGAATGTACACATTGGAGTCTTCAATAAATTGTCACGAGTGTTCTGATCGGGGGCTGGCGAAAGTGCTCCGGCAAACGTAATGGTGAACGTTCGCAGTTGGCGCCAATGACTTGTGACCGCTGTTGCACAGCATGGGGAATATGGCATTTGTGCAACAGTGTGACAGTGTAGCCACAGGCCTAAGATGACAACCGCAAGAAACGGGCTTGGATTAGCGGAGCAGGCATCACAGAGTCGGCCAGTCTCTTTTCGGCCTGGCCAGGGGGCACACTGGAACGTTCCGCAGTCCCGCGGCCTGCGGTATTTGCCCGGTCAAATTGCTATGCGTGTCCTTGGCAGTAATGCGTTCTGTCTTTAGGTGTTGGTTCCCTCCCGTCAGTCGGCGGTGAACGTTCACGTACGTTGCGTCCGAGGTGTCACCTCGGCACGAACCAATCGTCGGTCACTCCGTTGCCAGCTGGCGACGGCGACTGTTCAGATCAGGGCTTATCCCATGCTCATCATCCTTTCTGTTTGCCACGAACTTGTAGCGGCCAGCCGGGTACGCTACACCAACGCTGCTTGCGAGCAGTCATTGCATCCTATTACTACGAAGTTGTGCTGCTTATTTCAGCGGGTCGCTTCAGCCCAAACTCCCGGCAGCGCCCAGCCACTCGTCTCCATCAACACTGCCACCATGTTCGCCCTACGGTTTCTGTTAGTGGCTGTGTGCGCAATCATCGCATGTGGTGTAGCGAGCGGTAATGCGCTGCAAGCCGAATTCCCATCAGCAGGTGGCTCAACAGGTGAGCTGACCGCGCAGCTGTTCAGCCGTTTTCTCTCCATTCAGCATAACTTTTCCCATCGTTTCAACTGTCATGCCTTACTTGCCAGCGCACGAGGTGGTCAGTTTACCCCCCGGCGCCTAAAGGCTGTATCACTGCAGTTACGTAACTGCTCCCTGGCACGAGCACTCAAGAACGAAAGTGTTGCAATCAGCTGCCTACAGGCTCCCAACACGCTCCTAATGCTCTATTAACAGCTACGCTGGGCTCAAGCCACGCTCCCAAAGGCCCAGGTGCCCCTGCATGTCTTTCCATCGACAGCAAGTATCCAATCATTCACCCTAAACCCTAAACAAACATGGCGTTCATAACCAGCTTTTCACGTTTCTATAATGCACTACCCCTCAGGTACCCGCTCCCTGAAAGGCTTCTTCCTAGGCAAATTTGCCCACGCTGCTGGCTACTACCACCAGGCCCAGCCCCCTGCCGCCCCGGGACCACCCGCCCCTCCCCCCGCACCCCCAGTAACGAGCCCCAGGCCCGGCATATTTGGCTTCAAGCAAGACATCCACGAGGCCCTGAGGTGTCAGTTGGTGTATTCGTCACAGTATGGGGGAGACCCGAACAGACTGAGGGCTGCATTGGGCCCAGCTTGCCAGGAGGCGACACTTAACCCTATTCAGGTGCGTGCAGCTGAACCGCCACTTGCTCCAAGTATGGATATGGGTTACATGTGTATGCATATGCTCCTCGAATGTACTGAACTTGTTCCTGTTGCCCGGCACAGTGTAGCGAACGCCTTCAGGTTGCAATGATATTAGCCAAGGACAGTTGGCACTGGCGTTCTGCCCCTACATGTTTGCCAAACGCCCTAGGCTAGGGCCTGCATTGCAGAGTGCTGTGTTGTCCCCGGCTCTCAGTATCGATCAGTAGCAGTCACTGCTACGTAGCAGTCACTGCTACGGTAGACTATCAGAGGTTCATGGCCCCGAACCATAACCAATAGGTTGCTATTGGTGATGCTGATGCTGATCATTTGGCTGGCTTGTGTCATTGTTCTTGAATGTGTACGCTTACGCCGCTTACATGTGTACGCTTACGCCGCTTACGCCTGGCAGCAGAGCTCTTGAGTGGGTGTAAGACCCATGCTGTTATTGTGTACAACAGGCTCTTGGAAAGCACCCTAGCACTCATCTGCTGCTGCTGCTGCTTCTGCTGCTGCTGTGGCTGTTGCTGCTGCTGCTGCTGCAGTGCTGCACGGACTCTGTGAAGCTGCTCAACTCCCCAGATCTCTATGGATGTGAGTAGATTGTGATTTTAATACCTAGCGGTGCTACTGCATCACTGACAACTTTGCCTGCAAACAGCTTACTGAGCCAATGCAGACGTTCATGTGCCATGCCATGGCAAGCCTAGAAGTTCCACTGCATGTTGCCTGAGTGATGCCACCTTGCTTACTAGTAAACTTCACTACCAAACTCACAAACTTCAGTTCACATGTATGTATTGTCTACGTGACTCTTGCACTGGATGCAAGGCATTGTCTTGAGCATACAAATGCTGCTTGCAACAGATTGTCAGTTCTTGCTGGACCAGCCGTGAACTTGCTGCATCATCACAGCACAGTCAAATGCCGAGGCGGTGCCAATGGCTCTCAGCAAATATGGCCTTGCAGAAAGTGTTCTGCAAAGGCAGTCACTCTGTGTTTGGGCTAGGAGGTCCCAACTTGTTTTGACTGCAGTCTGACTATGCTGGCTGGGTGGATTACGCGCGTACGATAGTATCAATGTTTGTTCACTCCTGCAGGCATTTGCAACAACATCGTGTACAATCAGCTCTGCAGCCAACTGAATGTGGCAGGACAGAACTGCGAGGTGAGACCTGTGGCTAGGATAGTTGTGATAACACTGAAATACCGATCAGCTATTGCCATCTGTTCATGCTCGACATTGCTACCAGGTATCTGTAGCTGGGGGCACAGTGATACCATTTGTTACGTGTCTGAGGACTCTTCATTGGGTAAAGTGAATCGATGAACCATCATGCAGCTTGGACATTGTGTATGCCTGCATTAGTGCTGCTGTGTGTAATGTAAGAAGCTATCTGCTGCTTGTGGTGTGTTTGCAGCAGCTTGCTTGAGGCGTTGTACCTTCAGAGTGGAAAGTGGATTCCTTCCCTGACCGCTGTTGTTGCTGCTGCTGCTGTTGTTGCAGACCCTGCTGCCTACCTTGAAGGCGTGTGGCCTGCAGTGCCCTCAGTAGGAGCATCTGAACAACCAAAGACCAGAGTTGTGCACAATGAGAGCATCAGTCCACTGACTGGTACCTAGGCTCACGAAGTGAATAAGTGCAGGGCAAACAGCTCATGCAGCAATGCAACATTGAGGCAGCACGCTAGTTGGCCATGCAGCTTTGAGAATTGTGGAAACCATCAATGCCACTGTAGTATCATCAAAAGCCGCACTCTTCTGTAGAGTAGCTCGCTGCTGTTGTACAGGGTTCTATCATGCCACTATACACCATTGGTTCAGCATGTACCAGATTGTACTGCAGTTTTAACAATCTGAGGTTGATGCATCCTGTTTTCCCAACTGAACTGTTGTGACAGTCACACAGTACTGTGTCACCTTGTTGTGAGGGTCTATTGTTGCTTGTTGCTGGTCTTGCACATCTACGTTCATACTGTGAATAACAGACATGGTCCCCAGTCTTGTGTTCAGTTGCAATCAAAGAGAGTTGTACGTGACACAGCTGCAACGGCAGCTGTACAGCATGCTGTACAGTGCTAGCAGCTAGCAGCTACCGTACAGTGGCACATGCACATGATGTCGATGGTAGATGACTAGCGAAGCTTCCGTCTAAGTGATATAGAATCTTTATACTTGGCATTACATATCGCACTGTCCTTTAGGGCTGCGTGGAGTCCATCGTGCGAGACGAGCGAATGGCGGGAAATCTGCTGCTCGTGGTACTCACGGCAGTGACAGCGACTTTGCATGTCCAGGGCAGCGGCAAGTGAGTATAGAGGCTATTTTGGGGTCACAAAAGTGATTGGCTGATCCTGCTGGGTGTGCGCAACCGCCAGCATGCTCAGTAGTGGCGTGCTCAAGGCCACGTGCGATCAACGAGTAGCGCGTTGACGGCGGTCAACAATACACGCTGTACTGCAGATGCTTTGACTGCTTATGTCGTCTTTCTGGCAGCGGACTTGCTGCCAAGCAGGGATGCAGCAGAGATCATCTGTATGCGCTGGCCAACAGCAGCTGACGCGAGACCTTCGCAATTTGAGACCACCAGATACCCAGAAGGACGCTGCACTTCGACCAAATGGCTCCGAGGTCAGGTACACAATAGCAGCAGGTATGCTGCTGCAAGGCTCTTACAAGCTGTCAACCAACAGCAGCTAGCCAAGCACAGCAATAGATCGCCATGCCATAGTGCCAAGTTACTTGTGTCCACTGGCCGAGAACGGCTCACGTAATCCATACTGGCGAACGCTTTACGACACTCCAACGGTGAAGCTGGTGGTTGTAAACCCAAACAGCGGCCCTGGCACCGATGCTAACTCAGAATTTGCTGCTTTGGCAACTGAATTCAAAGCAGCTGGCCGCTTGGTGCTTGGATATGTACCAACCGGATATGGGGCGCGAGAGTTGGATGCTGCAGTGGCTGATATGAACTACCACTACAGTTGGTATAACATCAGTGGGATATTCCTTAATGAGGGGAGCAACGACTGCAGCAAAAAAAATAGCAAACTACCAGGACCTTATCACAGCAGCCAAGTCCAAAGATGCCAACTCCACCGTCGTCTTAAACTGGGGTACGAACGGTCCAGAGTGTTACGTAAAGGGCTCCATCAACACACCAGATATCATAATCAACTCCGAACAGACATACGATTGATATGTGGGGTAGGCAGGGCCTAGTTCTTGGGTTCATAAGTATCCTGCGACTAGGTTTTGGCATCTCATACATAGCACGCTGGCTAACGAAGCATATTTCACTGATGCTGTGCGATTGGCGAAGCAGTGGCGTGCTGGCTGGGTATATGTTACAAACGATACTGCAGATAACCGATGGGACACGGTTCCAGGTGCTGCTTTGTGGCCGAAGGAAGTAGCTGCAGTGGATAATCAGCAAATTCCCTAAACCTGGAGCATCCTGGGTGTATCGTATGGTGCTGGTTATGCTAGTCTTGGGTGCTGTACTGCTCCAATTGGAGGGCCACTGATAGCACATGTGTCTCAGCAAGCAGAACCCATTTATAGGCTGCTTTTCACTGGATGGGAAACATGCCTGTTCCTACTCAAAGGAGTTCGAGAGTCTTTAAAAGAAACAGCGTTTGACAGCTTCCGGTAGAGAGCACATTGCAGCATTGTTTGCAAACTGACTGCTTGGCTCTCTGTTAAAGCGTTGCATTGGCCCAGTAAGGTCTACAGCAGGCTGGAGGGTGTGCTGGGCCAGTGACTGCCGTAGCTGCTGCAGCGGCGTTTGGCAGTAAGATGCTGGCAGGGTGGAGCACTCTTACAAGAAAGTCTTGGATGTCAATCTAGCACCCCAACCAAGCTTGAGAGCTGGTAAAGACACTGTCACGCAGGACTCTGCGAGGCGCGCGCGGTACATGCACCGCGTTGTTGGCAAACAGCTCGCAAACGTTCACTTTCAAATCAAGTGGCTGCTTTGTTAATTGGTGCTGAGTTCGGTCCTGTTGAGCTATGCCCACCGTTACTGTGCCAACGTTTACGTTTGCGCCAAACAAGCAATGGCGTTCCCTCAGGAAGCTTAGATATGGTTGATGCCACATACCTACTCCGCTCAGGAGAAGCAGCTCGGACGTCTGCACAAACTCTGCGGTCGCAAACTCGATTGAGCTGCGGTGATGTTTCGCAACCTGCAGTCAGCAGCTACAGCAGCAGAACAGCAATCATAGAATGTACTATTCACCACACAGTGTAAGCCACATTGCAATCTCGTTGAGGATGAAACTGAAGGCCCATATAGCAGTGGTGCTTGCACTGACTAGCGTCCATGTAGTGGGTGGAACTCTCAATGTGTTGCCGTGGGAGGCGCCACAACATGAGAAGCTTCCCTGGTAAGCCACTGAACGTGGTTTGCTGCAATCAGCAATGTTAAGCACAGTGAAGTACACGATATGAGGGTGCAGTCTGCACTTCTGTCTCTTCTGTCAGCAGCAGCACCACCAGCATCGATGCAGCATCAGCACAAGCACAAGCACAACCTCTGAAATGTGCAGGTCGATCACTTGCATGTATGCGATCTGATAGTCAGACTGAGGCGTTTCAAGTAGCAACCTACTACTTATGACGTTCAATCATGAGCAGTTGTGAGCTACAGTAGAATGGCAGTGACACCTCCCACATTGCACATGGCCACAGACCAGCAGTATGCGCCCCCGAGCAACACTGTATGCAGTTATACAACTCTGTAACTACGCAGTGTTCAGGGAAACGTTGCAAGGCCCGGTACAGAGCCCGCCAGTTAGGGTGCTTGCAGTATGTTCCGGCCGACATCATGCACCGGCACTGCTGACTGCCAGTCCCTGCTGAGGACCTGTCACCTGCTGGTGCTGCTGTTGCTGCTGCTGCTTTGCGTCTAGGCAGGGCCTTGAAAATGACCTACCAGAGCTACTCAAAGTCCAAGCAGCCAACAACAGCATCGCACTAATGCTCTTCAATGATATGTTCACCGAGCTGGCCCTCAACACAATAACATCCCTGGTCTTATACGGCAAAGCACCCAACTATATTGTGGCTGTTACGAATGAAGCTGGCGTCAGAGCTTGCAAGCAGTTACGGTTACCCTGTTATAACGCTACAGGGCTGGTAGATAACAGCGTTAATGACACACGGAGTGGAGGGCATTTGAAGCACTTTAGTCCGGCCTGGAATGCAGTAGTTTGGGGCAAGACTATAGTTGCTGCTGAGGTGAGGCTTGAGACAGAATGACACAGCCCAACGTGTCGTCCACCAGACATAGCCAACATTGCATTAAAGAACACTGATTAGTGTGTCAATCATTGACATTGAGTCAGGGACTGGCGCAATCAAGTCGAAGCCCCCAGGCAGTAACCAGCAGTGAAATCCGCCCGTTGGACGAGCCTGAAAGCAAAAGCACAGTGGCAAAGCAGCAGTAGATATTGCCTGGTTTCAGGAAAGCAGTAAACTTGCTGTTGCCCATGCTTTTCAATGGTAGATCAGCACACGCTCTTGCACCCAGCACCCAGCTGTGGTCTGCCTCTGGTTATGCCAACCCTAACCAGAGTCTAACAATATGTGTGCTGCCCTTTGGTTTCCACCGACAGGTTTTCAAGCTCGGCTATGACCTGCTGTTCACCGATGCGGACGTGGTGTACATCAAGGATGCTTTCCGA
>NSMO01000327.1:0-15302 GCA_002588565.1 Coelastrella sp. UTEX B 3026
GCGCAAGTCAAGGCACATCAAGCAACAGCAGAGCACATCAGCAACATGTCAGTCCAATGTGGCGGTGGCCCAGTGGTCGTTGCTGAGCTTGAAGCATTGGCAAATGACGTAGAGCTGAAGCATATGCTCTGGTCTGTGCAGCAAGAGTGGTCAGCTGCTACCAACAGCTGGCTGGGAACACAGTTTTTTGAGCTGGACGTGTTGGCAATGCAAGAACAGGTTTGTTAGTGCAAGATGTGCTTGAATCTCTAGCATATCGGTCAGGCAGTATGCTTGACATGTCTCATTGCAGCCTGCTGGCAGCATCTGTGGGGCGCCCTTGACCTGCTTGCACCCGCCGCCCGTGCTGTTCCAGCAACCAATGCCATGCATTGGCGTAGTTCTTGCTCGTTGGACATACACAGCACGATGTGGGCCACAGGAGCTCTTAATAGCACACCAAGCTGCCTCTGTTTACTTACATGTTATACTCAAGAAGGCTACACTGCATCCATCGGTGCATACCACATGGTAGCTACACTCTGAAAACTGAAATTTTCTGTCCCTCCGCTTCAAGGGCTTGAGAGAGATGTGTCTAGTAGTACCGTGTTATTGGCTGATGCAAAGCTTGTTTATTGCCCACAGGTTGACAAGCTAGCCCGTCAAGTGCACCGACTGGAACGTGGGCTGCCACCCAACAGCCTTGTACCAAAGATCAGGGAGAGTGTCTCTCAGTGGCAGGTAACATGGCCGGCACGGCAATGAGCAGGAGTCTTACTTGCATACATATAGCTTGTGCATTGCGCAGCCACTCACTACGCATGCTTCCTGCACACAGCGCACCAGTTTGACCAAATGCTCATGCCGATCAATTTGTTTGCTATGACAGCAGGATTGATGGCCATGACATATCCGCCACGTTGCCGCTCTCGAAACATCTTCAACAGAGCTTTCTTGAGACAGCTACTCCACATGTCAAAGACTTCTGCGCCCTGCAGGAAATACTTGGCCCTGTAGCACACCTTAGGAACCCTCAGTTGCATGAGAGACATTGGAACGCTGTGGCTGAGTTACTGGGCAAACAGGTGGACCGCACACCCGAGGCAACAACCAGCATTACCACATTGCTAGACCTGCAGGTAAGATATGGCATACGGGCAGCATGCGACCTCTTGCTTTGTGGGCACTAGATTTGATTTGGATCGAACATGACTTGTGATGTCTCACAGACTCGTCCTGTATACAATGTCTCAACCGGTGCAAGCATGGCAGTTGAACCGTTGTCGTTGTTGGTTTGGGTGTACCAGCCTCTGAGGTGGCGCACTGGGCGAAACGCATTATTGTTATGGTGGTTGTGTGGCTTCTGTAACATAAGTGTTGATCAGCAGGACATTGATGCTCTTTCCTACTGCAGATCCTGCATCATAAGGAGCGAATCGCTGTGATCAGCAATGAAGCAACACAAGAAGCTGCATTGGAAGCATTGCTAGCTCAAGTCGCTGACAAGTAAGAAAGCAGCGGCTCTCAGCTCACTCACAAGCATAGCCTGTCAAGAAATACGTCATTGAGGCTTTCTGACTGACTCCAGCGTATGTGGTAACTTAGTGGTGCCACTGTTCTGGCTTGTCGGCGCAATGCAGCTTGTTCCAGAGGCAATTGGCACAGTGACGAGTTGACTTGAGGTCAAGGTCAGTCTTTGGGACTAGGTTTCCAACAGGCCAACTTGCCCCTCCAACCCATAGCGCACACTGTGTTTTGTGTAGGTGGCGTGGTGTTGAGTTTGAGGTGAAGAAGTACAAGGAGGTGAAGGATGTCTATATACTGGGAGAGGTGGATGATGTACTGCAGGTAGAATTTGTTGTAGAGGTTTGCTATCTTGTTCTGCTGTAGCCGGGTTCATGCCAATATGCATGAGTCAGTTGTGTTGTAGCAGTGTGTTGCTTGCTGTGCAGAGGTTTCATGCTGATGATGACATGCAAACTCAGTGTGAAAGTGTCTTGAATTGACTGCTAGGTGTTCGTTCTGGCTCTGCAAGCAATTGTGTGGTCTTGCTCCTGCTGACTGCTTCTGCTTCTGCTGCAGGTTCTTGAGGACAGCAAGATCACCATGAGCATGATCCAAGCATCAAGATATGTGGCTGGGATCAAGTAAGTGAAACCAACTGCCGCAGTGCTATCTTGCTGGTGTACAACATAGTCCTGCTCGCTGGATACCCTGCTGTAGAGTTTTATGCAGTGCTGGTGTGTCCGTGCCAAAGTTCAATGATTTGCAACAGTTTGCTGAACCGCAGTTGCCTGGCAATGTGTTCTTGTCGCATGCCTAGGTGGCTGCTTTGCTGCTACTGTGGTGCTACAGTCGCGTCACAGGGCAAAAGATGAAGGCTTGCTTTGGCCCTTACAATGTTTCGTCATATCTTTTGGGTATCTGCCTTTGAAAAGAATCCTGCTTGGCTCATGGTGCAGAAGTACTGGCTGGCCCAGGAGTCTGTGTTTGTGGCACCACCAGACGTATGCAATGCCCCACATTCATCTTGAGCATATGCTTTTTCACAAACGTTGACTCGAATGCGGCACTGCTCATGATGTATTCTGACATGAATCACTTACGGGATCAGGCAATACATAGGCTGTTGCAATTTCTCAACTACGATCTCCCCACTGGTCATGGTGTGTGTCACCATATAGGTCTGAAGTTGACAGGTTGGACAAGCAGCTGCAGCTGTTTGGTAACACGCTTGATGCTTGGCTCATGGTACAGAAGGGCTGGCTGGCATTGGAGTCTGTGTTTGCAGCACCAGACATCCAGCGGCAAGTGCCAGCAGAGGCAGCTGCTTTTGCTCAAGTTGATAAAACTTACAAAGACATCATGAGGAGGACACATGACAGACCAAATGCACTGCAGGTACCTGGCTCGACAGCTTCAGTCTTTCAGCCCTGATTGAGGTGTGGCCGCTGTTGAAGGTCACATGACAACCGACCTGCGTCAGCATGTACTGTGTAGAGATGGCCGTTCCGTTGCTTTCCGCAGCTTGCAGAGCAAACTCTGGTTGTCAAAACAACAAATTGGGTCATGTTCAGCTTAGGGCAGCAATGAGTTCAATCCAAGATCCAGTCTGCCCAGACGGGGACCCTGCGCTGCAGCAATAGCACTGTGCACCATAGAACAGGTCAGCAATTGTGCCATGTCTGCCTGCAGTGTGGTACCACACCAGGATGGCTTGATGCTCTGTCTAAGTGTGCTGCAACTTTGGAAGCAGTGCAGAAAGGACTGGAGGACTACCTGGAAACCAAGCGAGTAGCTTTCCCAAGGTGAGTGTTGCCAGCTACTTTGCAATGATTTGACCAGCAGTGAAAACACGCATGCTTGGTGTGTTACGCTTGACACCTGCGTGTATTTATTAACAATGGGTCCCATCCGCCTACCTGTAAACTAAGCGGGTAGTTTCTCAAGGTGAGCGTTGCCAGCTGCTTTGCGGCAAAGCTATTAGCAGTGAGTGAATCATGCATGGTGTGTTGCACTTGACACTTGCGTGTATCGAATGAGAGCGGGTACCCCATCCCAAGGAGCTCGTGACCCTGCAATGGTGGCTATGATCAACGTGTCGCCCAGTATTTTGCTTTTTGTCAGGTAAGGAACTCTTGGGACACATTGCAGCAAGCCAAAGCACTAAAAGTTCAGCCACACATTTGCAACTTCTATTGCATCTTCGCCCTTCAAAAGCAGCCCAACTGGCCATAAGGATTGCATCACAGGTTTTTACATCTTTTCAGACGAGGAACTATTGGACTTCCTTCAGCAAGCCAAGGGCTCAAAAAGCAGTCAAGCCATACTGATATGCATGCAAGTGCCTTACTGCCTCATGACCCCGTAACAACCCCCCACCTGGCCATTGCGAAAGCGTTGTAGGTGTAGGTTTGCATCTTGTCAACCGAAGAACTCCTGGACATCCTCCCGCAGTCCAAGGTTCCAGATGCAGCCATACGCGTGTATGCAAGTGCCTTGTAACCCTGTACAACAACCCACCTGGCCATTGTGGACGCCTTGCAGATTTTACATCTTGTCAAACGAGGAACTATTGGACATCCTCCCGCAATCCAAGGCTCCAGATGCAGTCAAGCCATACGTGTATATGCAAGTGCTTTACTGCCTCATAACCCTGTAACAACAACCCAACTGGCCATACTGAATACCTTGCAGGTTTTACTTCTTGTCTAATGAGGAACTCCTGGACATTCTACGGCAAGCCAAGGTTCCTCAAGCAGTCCAGCCACACTTGTGCAAATGCTTTGATGGGATATTCAGCTTGGAGTTTGGTCAAGCAAGCGAAGGCACTGGTCCTGCTAATGATATCTTGGCGATGCTGTCCATTGAGGGAGAGAGGGTGCCTTTTGGCAGGACACTCAAGGTCGGTTCATAACACTCGATTGAGAGCAGCCACACTTGCAGCAGACACATGTGCACTGTCTGTGTGTGTGATACAAGGCGCATAATTCAGGCGGACTACAGTTGGTTTCAATCCCCTCACTGTTTCCTGCTCTGATGCAGGCCCATGGTCTTGCTAAAGGTCAGGCAGTGAAAAAATGGTATTCAGCTAGTCCAGCGTGCCGCAATGCCGACACCTGTCTCTAAGTGGTTACAGTTGCACCTCAATGCTTGCCACCGAAAGTAATCCCATGCTGTGTGTTGTGGTCTCGTTCGTCTTTCTGTGTGAGGCCCGTGGTCTCTTGGAAAGCTGGCTGAACAGTGTGAAGCCCAACACGCGACTACAACAGATGCTGTAACATGTTAACATCTGTGTGTGGAAATTGCATGTGTGTGCAGGCTAGTTCCCGCAGGCCCAGTGTCATGTTGAAACGTGGCTGAAGTGTTGACTTCTGCGATGTCTCAACATGTATGTGTGTGCAGGCTCGTGGTCTTGTTGAAAGCTGGCTGAGCAGTGTAGAGTCCAACATGCGACTCACATTGAAAGCCCTAGCCAAGAAAGCCCTGAAAGACTACACGACCAAAGGCAGACCCGGTTGGGTGTTGGCGCAACCAGCTCAACTGGCAATACTGGTGTCCAACATTCATTGGTGCCAAGAGGTTGAGGCTTGTTTGACTGAGTTGGACGCTGGAAATCAGCTGCAGCAGCTGCATGCACGCTGTGTGCTGCAACTTGAGGAGTTGACAGAGTTGGTCCGGGGGGCTCTCAGCGACCTAGAAAGACGGGTATGTAAGAAACAAAACAGACCATCAATCTAGCAGGCATGTCTCTTGAACAGCAGTTTTGGTTAGCTTGGCAGAGTGTTTTGCAAGGCTTGTTTGTTGAGACCTTGCAGCAGGTGCATGTCACCGTGTAATGCAACTGACAGAGTTGACAGAGTTGCTCCGGGCACTGTCAGCGAATAGAGGAGGAGAGTGACTTAAGCAGCCTTGCAATCTTAGCAGTGTGCAATCCTTGATGACACTGTCAGGAAGCCGTATGACGTCTAGACGATGGTCATCACCACTTCCATCTGACTGCAAGCATCAGCCGTTGGGGCCCACTTTCAATTGCAAACCCTGTTTCTCTGCTGACTCTGCAGTCTGTGGTTGCTCTCATCACAACTGATGTCCACAACCGTGACATCGTGGCAAACTTGATTGAGCAAGGCACAACCACAGTGAATGACTTCAGTTGGCAGATGCAGCTCAGATTTGAGTATGATGCCGACACAGACATCATCATGGGCCGGCAAGTCAATGCCAGGTCAGTGCGTGTTCTGCTTTGTGAATGACTTGTCTGGATTGTAAGAAACCAGCTGCAGTCGAGATTTGGCTGTTCCTGTTGCTGCAAGACTTTGGGCCTGAGCGCGACTTGCTGTCTGACAAACACCGACCTGCGAAACAAACTTGATACAATGCTCAAGAGCTGATTGTTGCAAGTCTGGTAGGCCACGCACCTGAGCAAACGTCAATGCTATAGGGCGTGGAGAGTACCTTTGTAGCTGCTGAGCTGTCCACTGTGACCTTTGTCTCTCAAGAAACCCTCCTGGCTGCGTCATGTTTGTGTGTGTTTGACTGCTATGATACCTAGGTGTCCAGTTGTGGCTGGGGGTTGTGCGCATGATAGACAGATGTCACATGACTTTGACTGCCTGTCTGCCTTGTGCTGTGATCCACTGTCTCACTTGTTGTCGCAGGTTTGACTATGCATACGAGTACTTAGGTGCTCAGTCCCGTCTGGTGGTCACCCCCATGACAGACAGGTGTTACATGACTTTGACTGGTGCACTAGCACTAAAGCTAGGAGGAGCACCATCTGGCCCTGCAGGTACGCGTAATAACATGGAACACGTACAGATTCAGGTACAGGGTACCGGGACAGGGTTCATGCATAGGCACAGGGTACAGGGTACGGGTACGGGCACAGGCACAGGCCACAGGCACAGGGTACAGGGGCACAGGCACAGGGTACAAACACAGGCACAGAGTCCAGGGTACAGGGTACATGGTCAGGTACAGGGTACGGGGTACGGGTACAGAGTATAGGGCACAGGGTATAGGGCACAGGGTATAGGGCACAGGGTATAGGGCACAGGGTATAGGGTACAGTGTACAGGGCACAGGGTATAGGATACATGTACATGATACATGTGCGGGGTACAGGGTACAGGGCATAGTACAGGATGATTGGGAGGTCAATCTTTGCATCACAAGCCTTGAGGCTAACTACAGTTGCAGCTTTGAATTGGTACCTTGCGTTGGTACTTTGATTCATAAACCAACGTCTGCTGCTAGCAGTTGACCCAACTACCAACCTTCCACAGGGTGCACGACTTCTAGGGCACTTTTCAACTGGAACCTTATGTTGGTATTGTGGATTGCAAACAAACCATTGTCTGCTGCTAGCAGTCGTTCCATCAAGTGCCAATCACAAGAAGCTGCACGACATCTAGGGCAATATTAGAACTGGTACCTTGTGTTGGTACCGTATTCTAAACAGATTAATGTCTGCTGCTAGCAGTCGATCCAACCACTAACCTTCCACAGGATGCTGCTTTGGTGTGGGACTGGCGACATTGTTACCCCAGACGACATCTAGGACTAGAGAAAGCAGAGGGCTGATTGTTCCTGCTGATGTTTGTATGCAGGTACTGGCAAGACTGAGACTGTCAAGGATCTGGGCAAAGCACTGGGAGTGCAGTGTGTGGTGTTCAACTGCGGAGAGAGCTTGGATTACAAGGTAACACGGGACACTGAAGCACCTATCATGTTTAACACCATGGTGTGCAGCAGCATGCCTTGGCAAATATTTAGCAGCAAGCGCACCAATCTGGCTCGTTTATCGTCTATATTTGCACAGCAGCTGCGCGCTGTCTGAGCTATCCAACATGATGAGTTGCTTACTGCTGCTGCCTGCAGTTTATGGCCAAGTTCTTCAGGGGTCTCGCACAATGTGGTGCCTGGGCATGCTTTGACGAATTCAACCGCATCAACTTGGAAGTCCTGAGCGTAGTTGCCCAGCAGTTGCTAGCTCTGCAAGCTGCATTGCGAGCCGGAGCTGAGCGGTTCTTCTTTGAGGGCAGGGACATGGCTCTGCTACCAACTGTTGGGGTGTTTATTACTATGAACCCAGGCTATGCTGGCAGGACGGAGCTCCCAGACAACTTGAAGGTAGGTGTCTGAGCTGGCGGTTGTGACAGTCTGCCGGCCTGGGATGGCAGCTTTTGTTGTACAGTTCCTGGACTCGAGTCTAATAATGCAAAATTATGTAATAGACGTGTCAAGCCGATGTTCAGGAGTGTGCTCGATTGGTGCTTGGCTTGTGGCCTATGTGAACTCATATTCATGCAGCAATCTGAATTCTTCCCTGTGCCAAGGCCTGTTATTCTCAGCTTGGCAAGGTTACATGTAGATGCTTACACTGTCTTAAACGGTACGTACTACCACAAACGAGACTAACCAAAGCTGCCACTGGCATTGAGCTGGATATGGCTTTGCAGCCGGCTTGCAGCTCTGTTCTGGAACCTAGCAGACATTCTGCTGTACCTGCAGGTGTTGTTCCGGCCCATGGCTATGATGATCCCAGATTACCAACTTGTTGCCGAGGTCATGCTGTTCAGTGAAGGCTTTGACCAAGCAACTTGGCTTGCTGTCAAGATGGTGCAACTCTACAAGCTGGCCAGTGAACAACTGTCACAACAGGTCAGCTCTACTGTTGGGGGCATGTTTGGAGGCTTTCCATGTCTAGATAAGGCCTGATAAGCTCACAGCAAGACCTTGGCACATTGGACCTGATGCATGCCATGTGCTGGATCATTCATCTTGTAGCATGTGAATGTTGTGTCACCAAGTGGTATGTGTATTCTGTACCTTGAACATGCCATTCACCCATCACAGGTTTGGTAAGAGGGCTCCAACGTCTGTGCTGGTGGTGGCCAGTGCTGCATACCCCTATACAAGAACAGAAGTCCTGAAACATGGTGCAATCGCCCCTTGACCCCTAGATAAGAATAAAGAATTTGAAATCTTGTGCTAGCACCTGACTCATTGAATATGCCTCTACCATGCCCTTCTTGCATCCCGGAAGGCAACCTGGTGAACCGCTGCGTCACGCATTACCTGTTATACTGTGGTCCAATCCCTCAGGGCCACTGCTATCCCTGGATGCATTATGTGGGCTTGCTCTAAGGGCTGCCCCGGTGACGAAGTGTTCCGCTGCAACTGCATTGCATTGCAGGACCACTATGACTTTGGGATGAGGGCGCTGAAAGCCGTCCTTGTCATGGCTGGTGCTTTGAAGCGCAGCAGTCCAAACGTGCCAGAAGAGCTGGTGCTCATACAAGCTATGAGGGACGCAAATCTGCCCAAGCTTACATCCGAGGTAGGGCCTGCTCCCTTTTATCACCCAGTATATGATGGATGCCTGGGGTTTGCGCCTTCGATGCAAGCATGGCAGTGATAGACTCACTGCCGCAGTTTGTGTGTTGTTTCCGCCTCTGAAATGGGGCGCCAGGCTGATGGCCATAGAGCTATGGCTGGTGGGTAGCTTTAAAAGAAACTGAGGTAGGGGTTGTAAGACTTGGCTGCACAATGCCTGATTGTCTCCTGAAGAGTGACCCAGAAGCGCAGCTCGACGTGTCTGAGGGGCTAGTGTACATACATGCTGATGGCTTCCACATCTTATGCTGGACCACCTAGTTTACTGAGGTTGCCTCAAACATAGGACTGCTTTCTCTTCCTTTTGTGCTGCAGGACATCATTCTTTTTGAGGCCATTCTATCTGACCTGTTTCCAAACACCCGCTTACCCCACCCCTGACCAACAAGCACTTACAACAGCATTTGCAGACTCATGCAAACCAGTGGCACTGCAACGTACTTATGGTCTTGCCGCATTCAGAGACACCAACCAGTTCCTTGTCTGCTGTTTCAGAACATCAATCTATTTGAAGCCATTCTATCAGACCTGTTCCAGACACAAAATCGCCCACCCACAGCAACATGACCTCACTGCAGCCCTTGCAGACGCATGCCAACCACTGGCACTGCAACAAGCTCGTGGTCTTGCCGCAGTCGGATACAAAAACCTTCTCCTTGTCTGCTGTTGCAGGACATCATACTGTTTGAGGCCATTTTATCGGACTTGTTTCCAGACACCCGCTTACCCACCCCCGACCAACAAGCTCTTACAACAGCAATTGCAGACTCATGCAAAACGCTGGGACTCCAAGCTGGAGACCAGTTTGTTGGCAAAGCTATGCAATTGCATGACACACTGGGTGTGCGGTTTGGAGTCATGTTGGTGGGGCCGGCAGGTACGATTGATGCTTCCACTGAGTTATGATAGCTGGAGAAACACTGTGTTGGCTTATGCAACACAGTTCAACTCCTGCCATGCTCAGAATACTGGCCAACAACCCTTGCTTTGGTACATATAGTGCTGCACATGCCCAGCAAGGTAATGCTGCATGCTGGCTTACAAGGCTGTGCAGTTGCATACTATGCGCGGTGTGCGTTTTGGAGTCTTGTTGTGGGAACCAGCAATTACCGGTAGTGAATTGGGTATAGTTGTTCAGTACTGCATTGTGTGTGGTTTGCTGGCTGGAGCCAGCTGGCCGTGCGTTGACTGCACTACCCATGCGTCCATGACAGCAAGGATCAACACAGCCAGGAGCAGCGAGGCATTGCCGACAGCTCAGCATGGCCTGATTGTGGCGTTATCCGACTTGCAACGCAGGTGGCGGCAAAACCTCGTGCTATGAGTGTCTGCGCCTAGCACAAGTCCAGCTCGTACGCGCCAATCAACAAACAGACCACAGAGC
Source organism: Coelastrella sp. UTEX B 3026 (assembly GCA_002588565.1). NCBI lineage: Eukaryota > Viridiplantae > Chlorophyta > Chlorophyceae > Sphaeropleales > Scenedesmaceae > Coelastrella > Coelastrella sp. UTEX B 3026. The sequence continues at coordinate 10,265 of NSMO01000327.1, forward strand.
CTATTCCCAGCCCAAGGCCGCAACTGCCAGCACAGCCGGCGGTTTACCCAACAACCAAGACCCTGCAGCAGAACCCTGGCAGTTTGATATCCACGCACACGTCCTTAACCCTAAAGCCATCAGTTTGTCGGAGCTATACGGTTCATACAGTAGTGTTACTCATGATTGGGCAGATGGTTTAGCCAGCAGCTTGATTAGGAGGGCTGTTATGCAGCAGACACAGGACATGCACTGGGTGGTGTTTGATGGGCCTGTGGACGCGGTTTGGATTGAAAACATGAATACAGGTTTGTATCGTAGGGTGCAGGCTGTGTATGTCAACCTGGCAGATTAATATTACATGCACCACATTTCAGCCAGTACAACATTGTGAAGGTGACTCGCTAGAACCATCTGTTATCATCTTGCCATCACTAGCAAGGCACCCGCCGACATGGTTGATGTTGATTGTCCACACTATAATATGTTTAGTACAGCAATGTTTTGTCAATAGCTTGTTTGAAGGGCTGGCAAAAGAACCAGGTACCCCAATTACGTTGATGCTGTGTAGATAGAGTCTTCGCCGCTGCCTGGTTTGAGAGCATACTACATGCGGCTAACCCCACTGTGACTCATCGGATCTGTTGGCAAATTCGAATCTCTGCCACCTGCCTGCAACGGCATGCATGCTTGTTACTAAACTGCATTTCCAATGCCCCCTCGCTGTCAGCTGAAACCACCAGATGTCAGTAGCATCCTGTATCTGTGTGTCCTGCATGCAGTGCTTGACGACAACCGCATGCTGTGCTTGCCCAACAGTGAGCGCATCAAGTTAGATGAAGGTCGCTTGCGGATGATGTTTGAAGTGGAGGACCTGCAGTATGCATCACCTGCAACAGTCAGCAGGTGCGCCTGCACAGGGGGTCTGTTTGTCCGGCAAATGCTGCTTTTCAATCAAGCACAGTGTCTATAGCTGCCTTGGGGGTACAAAGGTCTTCCTGGAAAAGCTTATGCTAGCTGTGCCTGTGCTCACTCGCGATGTGATAGCATGCCTGGTGCTTCAAGTCTGTGGCATAAGTATGTGTCAGGAGCTTCAGCGACCTCAACGCTGCATTGCCTGTGCACAGTTTTCAGCTGTTCTTGCACATGCGATCTGAGTCTCATGCAGCAATGTCACCCTGCCCTATCTCCAGATGCGGTATGGTCTACATGCCATCAGATGCTGTCGGTTGGAGGCCTTTTGTCCTTTCGTGGCTCAACCGCTACCTAGCACAACAGTATGGAGTCTCCAATGCCAAAGAAGCACCCCAAATGCAGCCTCCAGCAGCAGAAGCAAGCCAGCTGCCTGCTGAACGGGTATCAGGCAGCGGCTCAGGGCAAGCAAACCAGCAGCAACAGCGGCAAAGCTTTGCTGCAGGGGCAGGTAGCGGTAGCCAAACCGCCAACAGCAGTAGTGCAGGACAGGGTGCAAGCATACAGCTCGAGTGCCCTGAAGAGCTCCACGGGCTCAGAGACTTCCTGTGGAATCTGTTTGACCAGTTCATCGACCCCCTTCTGGAGTGGGTGCTACAGAGTGGAGCGACTGTTTTGCCGGTTGTGGAGGTTGCGCTGCTGTCAGCTGTCACTGTGATGTTTGAAACACAAGCAGCAGCTCTCAGGTGAGCTTGCCAACATGCTGGCGATTATGTTGTGCCGCACCTGTGCTTCATACTGCAGTGGCAAGTTGGTCTTTCTCGGCCTCCTGACACTTGCTGGAACTTTCAACTTCGCCTAAGTGACTTACTGCACATCACATCTGTCCTTCATCCATCAGCAGACTGCCATAAAAGCTGTAACTGCTGCGCTGCAATGGCACCATGTGTTATGCTCATCTCCATCACCCACTCACACAGTGGTATTACTGAGCAATATGTGTCGTACTGCAGGCTTCCTGACATGTTTGAGCCAGCGCTCAGTGACCACCAGCAGGTCTTACTGCAGTACCTATTTGCCTATGCTGCTGTTTGGGGCATTGGCGGTTGCCTAGCCAGCAGCAGTTGGGACAAATGGGACAAGGTTGTGCGTGAGCTATTTGGCGGCACAGCGAACTACCCAGGAGGCTCAGGCACTGTGTTTGACTTCTATCTGGACGTTGCATCTGACGGGTAAGCAGTTTGGCACATAGCGGTTGCGCCTCTTTGTGTGTTTGTCTTACTGGCTGGCTGGAACTCATGCATGTGTACTAAATTGGAGCTATGTTTGAGCACCCTCCTCAGTCACAGACCTGTTATAACTTGATGATAGCTATTGGTGGTTGCTTAGCCAGCAGCTGGGGGGACAGTTGGGACCAGGTCGTGCGTGAGCTGTTTGGCGGCACAGCGAACTATCCAGGAGGCTCAGGCACTGTGTTTGAGTTTTATCTAGACGTTGCATCTGACGGGTAAGTGGTTTGGCACAGAGCCAAGTTGTGCTTGTTGTGTGGCTGTTTTATTACACTGGCTACTATGCATGCATAAATGTGCTCTGTAACAGGGCTTGCCTGGGCACCCGTCTGCATCACACAGCTGTCACGACTTGCAGACTGAGGGCAGCGCAACCGATTTGACCACTCTTTGACTCAGCCACAGCCGTTCCGCTGCTGCACATCCAGGTCGTCTGTTTCATTCAGTCCCTGGGAGTCCCGAGTGCCGACCTTCAACTTCCAGCCCAATCAGCCCTCCCACGAAATCATGGTGCCAACCATTGACACTTGCCGGTATGGAAGCTTCCTGCAAACCTGCATAACAGCTGGACAACCTGTGTTGCTGGTTGGCGGAACTGGTGTTGGCAAGAGTGCATTGATCAAGGTAGGCAGAAGGCCAACCTGAGCAGTGTATGTCGTTGTGCTTGAATCACGAGTAAATGCTTTAGTTACAGCACCTCGAGCTGAGCCCACAGTGAGTGCAAATATGTCCAGTAAGCTTGCATAGTGCCTATATAACAAATGGCGGCTTACGTGATCTGCGCCGGACTCGGCGAAAGGTTTCACTTGGCTGCACATGTATCCTTCGAGTCAGGCCTGTTGTTGATGGCTGCTGTATCTGGTGGCACACCCGGTTAAAGGCTCATCTGCCACTCCCGCTGCATACCAAAGCCATATGTGGTGGAGTGATTCGCCGCCTAATGCATTCATTGTTTGCAGGCACGCATAGCTGGACTGCACAATGAAGACGCTGGAAGGCTCGAACATGTGGTACTCAACTGTTCAGCCCGCACAGGCAGTCGTGAAGCACAGGAGCTGCTCGAGGCAAGCTTAGTCAAGCGAGGCAGCAAACTTGGGCCCCCTGCTGGCCACCAGCTCGTGCTGTTTGTGGATGACATCAATCTGCCTGAGAAACAGCAGTATGGTGCACAGCCGCCGTTGGAGATGCTGCGGTTGTTGCTGGACCGGCATGGCTTGTTTGAGAGGTATGTGAAAGTCAAATGCAGTCTAGCATGGAGGTTGTTTGGTATGGATATCGCCCCTGAGGGTGAAACATGTCAAGCTGGTGGTTTTGGGACTTGGCACGGTGCAGAAACTGCTGCCCCAGCCAGACTATCCCCACCAGGATTGCTACTGGGTATGATGCACAGCCAGCGATGATGACTGTTAACAGTTGACGTTGCCCTATTTCTGCCTTGCATTCCCACACAGGGTGTTCATTGTTGCTGCAGCTGCTTGAACTGGCTTTGCGAACCTCTCTAGGGCTATAACATTTGTTTATTTTGAACTTCTATTATCGCACACACTTGATAAGAGAGTGTTTGTAACTTTGTAGTTGCAGCCTGTGGGCTGCCTGGAGGTGCCACCAAGACATGAGCAGACACAACACTTGCCCACTTCCAGACTGGCAATTGCAATATTCGTCAAGTCACCACCTTGAGACTATCTGCTGTCCGGCACCTGCAGGAAATCGCTCACATGGAAGGATGTCGTAGACACCGTTGTAGTTGGAGCCTGTGGCCCGCCTGGAGGTGGCCACCAAGACATGAGCAAGCGCCTTACAAGGCACATGCTGACCCTGGCAATGCCTGCGGCGAGTGAGCTTGTGATGAAGAGCATATGCACTGCAGTCCTAGGTGGCTTCATGGACACGTACTTTACGCCTGGTAGGTGGCTGCCTGCTGTTGGTTACTTTTTTTGTTCGGAGCTTCAACATTTGGCTTTGGCTCTAGAGTGTATGTATCACAGGGTGCCTGCCTGTCAGCGTCTGCCAAGGAGCTACGCTGTCATGATGGCCATCAAGACTTGACAAGCGTCTTATGAGGCATGTGCTTACGTTGACAATGTCTTCGCTGCCACCAGCAGTCTAAAGAATATCTTGATGCGCTGGTTTGACCCTGTATACTGCAGATGTACGCAGCAGACTGTTGCGGCCGCTGGTTGAGAGCTGTGTTGAGGTCTACACTGCGGCTAGTGCATCCCTGCTTCCCACACCTTCCAGGAGCCACTACACGTTCAACTTCAGGGACGTCATCAAAGTGCTGCAGGTATGTGGCCTGGTGTCTATAAGACTGCTCCCTAAGACACTGCTGGTTAGGCTGACAGCAGTTAGAGCTTGGAAATTAACACTTGGCCGAACGGCGTTATCGGCCTGACTAGTCAAGTTTTGTCCAACAGGAGGCACTTTCGTCCATCATCCAGGCACAGCTTAGGCAGCAACTTCCTAGCCAACATGCAGAGCACGCCCTGCAGCCGTGCTTTTCTTACAAATGTTGCTGGCTGTCTTGTTGCAAGTTGAGACTATGGCGCGATTTCACTAGTTCGGGCCGGCGGTGAAAATGCGCTAACGATTGGGGCACTTTCACGGCCTCTTTCGGATCACAGCCGTATTGTAATCGAAAAACGACTGCACTGAGCATGTTTGCGGGCGCGCAGGACATGCACTGAGGGCACCAAATCCCGTGACACGTCGGCAACCCATTACCGTGTTTGCCCCACTGGGTTTGGACTGCTGCAGATGATATATACGGTCAGTGCTCAGATGTATATACACTACCTCACAGCAGCTGCTCCATGATCCACACGCACACGGGGATTTCAAAGAACACAGTCAACAGC
>NSMO01000328.1:0-21524 GCA_002588565.1 Coelastrella sp. UTEX B 3026
TAGAGGGAGTTATGCTGCAAGCAAAGGGGGCCTGACGTTGAGTACGCCAAGGCGTGTGACACCTGTGGATGCTGAGGTGCCTGTCCTGGCTGCTGGACTGTCGAAGAAGGTCACTGGCAGCATGAAACCTGCAAGGTTGGTGTAACATGCGGCATCCTTGTGATTGTACATTCAGACCTCTGCAATGCTGTAAGGCTGTGCAAGCCATCTGGCACAGTTGGTCTTCAAGCTGAAGTGGCTGTATGTGGAAAGCTCTGTCTGCTGCTGATACACTCCAATGATTGGACGTAGCATACCACAAGGTCTTCCTGAACTTATGGACATGTTTGGCTTGTGTACTACTGCAAGGACTGTGTGCATGCAGATGGTCGCTTGCTAGCTCAATTATGTCCTATGTGGGTTGTTTACACGCTGAAGGGCTTACATATGATTGGAGGAGGCGTATGACCATGACTTCAGGTCTGCTCATTTGCAGGTCTGTTCACCTTGCGGACGAAGTTGGAGGCAGTGCAACAGCAGTGCAAGACCCAGCACTGGCCAACAAACGGCAGCAAGTTAGTATGATAGGTACTGAACAACCTGGGGTGCAGGCTAGACAACGGAGATCCTCCAAGGTAGCACGACATCACCAGGAACTATAGCAACTGACCTTGGACGTGAAATTTTGTTTGTGGAAACAGCTGCTGTAGACGCGTAGGTAGTTGCAGGCTGCACGATGACGGACGACCGCATTACTGTATAAGGCAGTACATTAGCAGGCAGGCTCACGCTTGCGTGGATGCAGCATCCGGCTGACCCGGGATGCTGCAGCAACTTTTCCTGCACACTGCTGCCAGTAGCCAGTGCTCAGCTGTTTGTCCAGATCAGAAGCCCCTTTGTGCTGGATCAACCCTGCAGGAAAGCGTCAAGTTACATTCCCATGGTGGCGCCGCACAACCAGACCCCAAAGATTTGCCACAACCCACCAAGCCATTGCTATGCAAGAACAGCACAGCACTGAAGTGGGAGGGGCCGGTGCCAGACACCACACGGTCAGCAGTGGCCAGTGTGCTTGCTGAGCTGGTGCTTCTGCCTGAGTTGTGTGCGGCTGTCAATGAGCGGTTGGCAGCATCGAGGCTGGCAACTCTGTTGAATGGGGTGATGAAGCAAATGGAGGAGTCTGCAAGTGAGGACACCGTGCTCCAAACACTGCATGTTGCTTCAGCAAAAGCACCAGCTCATGCTTGCTTATTTTTGCCAAACCAGTTTGGCCCGATGTGTGATGCTATCCGCGTCAACTGCTTCCCGCCAGCTGTCTTCTGTAACATCAATAGCAGTGTATGTTGCATGCCACAGTCTGGTGTTATCACCTCCTGCCAAAACGTGTTGCACCATTTGCTTGATGCTGTGTGTTCCTTGCTGAAATCAGCATTCTGCTCTAGCCAGGTGTACCAGGAAGTTCCAGGCTCGTATGGCATCTCTCAAACCACATGCAGCAGACACTGGTTACTCCTGCACACAACAATGGGAATGTGCGCAACGTGAATTGCCCGCAGACCCAACATAACTGTGTGCAAAGTGAAGTCCACAACCATTTACATGAGCCATTCAAGAGTTGGCTGTGTTTTGTATCGCCTTCTTACAGGTAAAGGCAAGAAAAGCAAGAAAGGCAGCAAGCTAACACTCACCCCGGAGGCAGAAGCCCTGCTTACCAACATCTGTGCCTGTATGAAGTTCCTGGTGGTTGCTGACAATGCAAACTGTTACCGGGTAGCTGCTGCTGGATGCTTGCCTGCGCTGGTGCAGCTGGCAGCTGAAAGCAAGAAGACACGTTTGAGACAAAGTGCACAGGTGGGTTGTGGATGTATGGTGAATGGTGGCGTTTGCAGGTTGGCCTGGGCGGGGGTGATTGTAGTTGAATGCCAATGCATTGCGCCAGAGTCAGTTGGTCGAGGCCAGCTATAGATATGATGCAGGTTGCCCTACTCACACAGGCAACCTGAGCAGCATCAAGATTGGGAATTGTCATCAAATTAATCATACCACTGACTGTGGGCACAAAGGATGCAACAGTTACGGAGATAAACATAGACTGTCTCTTTCAACAGTTGAGGTATATGGCTGCCAGCATTTTGGCTCCAGTTTGGTTGTTCGAGGGTGCAAACTGACAAACATGCAAGCCAATAGGCTGAGTCAATGCTGTGACTGCTTGCAGATGGTTGAAGCCACAATTCAACTGAGCCATTCCAGCAACAGTGCTTGTACTTGTTTGCTCCAGGCTCTGAGTGGGCCAAGAAGTTGTTTCAGCATATGTCAATTAGTGCATGCCTCTGCCACACAGTGAGTTTGAGAGCGAGTCCTTGTTTGTCTGTTGCAGGGTGTGTTGTCTCAGGTGTGTATGCTGAGTGAAGTTCAGGACCTGGTTAAGCAAGCTGAAGTTCCAGAAGAGCTCTGGGTTGAGGTGAGTACATGGCAAGATTTGAACCTCCTTTAAGCAATCATACAATAGCTGCCTAGCTGATTTATTGAGTCTGTTCCATGGCAAAAGAGATTGTGTCTTTCCATGCTCTTGGCACACCACGGATGTTGTAAAAAGCTCAGCAAAACCCCCAGCATGAGACAAGGTGCAAACATGCAAGCAGATGTCGAGATGCCCATGCATGCCTGCGTCCAGTTGCAGCTTGTTGTTGGGATAAGAATATGGATCCCGTGTGTTGGCAAGAACGGTTGATTTTCACCAAATCGACAAGAGCGAGCCATCAGGCCTTTAAAAAGTTTCTCCAGTTATACGGATGCTGTTGGCTGGCTGCAGGTTCCGCTGAAGTTAGTTGATAGTGAGCTGCGGCAACTGATGATAGAGTGCCCCACCAGCAACTTGCAGCTGCTGGACGATGTCACAGCAAGTGCCAGATTCTAGTCAATGGCGATGATCATGCTGCAAGGTGGTCACGTTCATGATATCATAATGGCGCGGCGCGCCTGCGGCATTGCCAGGCAGCAGTGCTGATGTGCTAACAGTCACCCTGGCAATCGTCTGCAACACAGTAGTTTCAGAATTACGGAGGCGGAGATCCTGCAGTGCTCCAAGCCTTGGGGCTTGAAGTCCAAGCCGGAAGCTGTTGGAATGCTATCACAGACCGTTAACGATATAATGTTGTTCCATAGTACTGGGTTGGAAGTGTCACCGCGATAGTTGGTGACTACGGTGATTTGATGCTCATGTGTTGCAGCCGGATTGAGGTCTGTCAGTCAGCAATCTCTGCACATAGTGTGATGCTCATTTTCTCCGCTGACCGCCTTGAGCAGCGGTTTTCTCGGCATAAGGGAGTTACTTGCAGGCGTCAAACGAGGTCGTTAAACAGTTGGTTCCTAGGCTAGGCAGTGGCTCGGTCGTCGCCGTCTCTGGGTGTGTTACATAGACATATCATCATAACCAGAGGGAATATATTGGGACCTTCGGAAGGTCACCTTCCCCATATATACCCCTTGGTGTAACCGCCACGGTTTGTGCCGGTTACGTGACCCGACAGCCGGATGGCTTTCAGCGTGCGTATCATGCACATCAAAGCTTGAAGCTTGTATTGATCTCATTTGTGCTATATTGGCTTCGCTGATAAGTGACGCAGCTGTCTATACCTGACGGTAGGGCTTCGGCTCTAGTAGCCTGGTAATCCAGTCATCATCATCAAAGCTTGAGCTTGGCATGATTGCCACCAGTACAGTATTTGCAGCCCGTATCATGCAACCAGCTTCTGGCCGGCATGCGATCTTTCATTAGCGGAGGCAAGTGGATAACGCATAAACGCAGGCAATGAGCGGCATCATTCTGGAATGCATCCTTGCACTGTCGTTGTGCTGCGTCTTGCTCACGTGCAATGGTAAGTGCCGGGTGCTTTCGAAGTTCCGACATGACTTCTACGGCCCATCACTGCTCAGCAGCACTGGTCCGCAGTGAGTTTAGATATTGAGTAGAGTTTACCTGAGCTTCGCGAGTTGTGCCCGCGCAACACATGTCTGGGCGTATTTGTCACTAGGACTGCTTGGGGCAAGGTGAATATTCACCGGGCACAGCCTGTCCCTGTCTTCAGCCGCATGCGACGTTTGTAATGCTCATTCAATACTATAGAACGGCATGCACCTGCTGGCCGAGCACAATAGAGTTGTGCTTCAGCTGCAACCTGTTGCCACCAACAACAGCACTTTGGCCTACTACCGTACTGCATCACTGCTCCTTGTGCGAACTCCGACAGGCCAGGGGCTCGATGTGACGACTGGCGACAGCCTCGGTGGCAACTCACGTGTCCAAGGCATGGCTGCCAGCTGGCAGTTAGCACAAGCATCAGCCAAGGAGTTCACCAACAGATGGGCCAACAGAAGAAAGAGTGTGCTTTGCAGCGCTAGAGGCACTGGCATGCTCTGTGGCGTGTCTACTGCAAGCAGTTCAACAGCAGCTGCACTGAGGGTGGCCTCGTCTCCAGTTGTGTACGACACCAGGGACCCGGCACACACTGGAGGGCTTAACCTTGCACCTCTGCCAAAGGACCAAGGCGACTGCAACCTGTGCGTGGCTTATGCAGTGTCTGCAGGTACTTGCCGTGTGCACTTTGATTTGCTAGCCATTGACAGTAAAGCGCTGCATGCGCGTAACTGTGGTGCTGAGTGCCAGCAGTCTGGAACCAGCATAACTGCTTCACGAACGCAGTGAGGTGTGTACGCTCAGCTCATGCATCTGCCAAGACATCCAGCAGGAAACTGTTTGTGCCAATGGTTGGTAACGGCTGCTTTGGCGCCCCTGCTGACCAGTGATGTAACTTTTTTCTGCTTGCAGCTGCTCAGGCAGCCGCTGCTTCAGCACTCCACCGCAGCACTGCTGATGTCACACCTATCAGCGTCCGCCAGCTGCACTTCTGCGCGCCTGGGACTCCCAATGACTGTACGAGCGGGTGGAAGTTGCAGAGTGCACTGCGGGTGTTGAGTGAGGATAAGTTCCCGGACGGGCTCGTGGCGGGCCAGTGCTTGCCAATGCTGGATACCGCGAAAATGGAAAGGCTCAGTGACAAAGGTGTGTGACGTCATGCTGTTGTGATGCTGAAGTTGAATCTGAAGCCTTACGCTGCAGCAAGAAGTGCTTTGCCAACTTGTCATGGCAGCGCGGTGACTCTGTGTTGTATATTATTTGTGTCATTGGGTAGCTTTCTCTCTGCCAAATCGAACACCACAATGTTTGAACAAACGTTACATGCTGCATATGTCCTGGTAGTACTACTAGTAGCTTCACGCACTGATCAGCCACCACTTGCTTGGTGTACGATGCTGCTTTGGCGTTCGGCTGTCGTGTATACATTTGTACTAGTACTACCTGCTGTTGCCCACTGTCATGCTGCTGTGTTGCTTGGCTGTGCGTCCATTGTGCCCCAAAGCTGTTGCAGGGTTGATGTGCAATTGTCGCTTGTTTTGCAGCGACGGCTGCAGCATGACGCCCTGACCCCTTATGTAGGGTTACCCCTGATTGCCTGCCATGATGTTTGCAGATGTCTGCAAGCCTCTAAGTTCATGCACCGTCACACCGCCCCTTGGCACATACACATACACCAAGACTGTACCCTTGGTTGAAGTTTGGCAGGTACCGCACCGGATGTCAAGTGCTGATGTTGCGTGCATGCTGTTGGCTACAGGCGATCGCTGAGGGCATACTCTCACACCTTAGCTGCAACTTGATAGGATGTTTGCACGATGTATCTCCAGACGCAACTCAGGTTCTCTGAACACTCTGCTGTGCGAACGTGTCTTCATTGCTGGCCAGTCATATCTATCACATCGACATGTAGCACACCAGTCAACGTCCACAGCAACGTCAGCTTAAGTCCACGTATGCAGAGTATTCTTCAGCAGAGAGCACGGACTCTAGTGAGTCTGGCTGAACCTGTACTGCAATGGGCAGCATACACCACATTGGGCATGTATAGCACTGCACATTGAACGTGAATGTGACAAGCCCTTGCAACTTCTGCAGATACAAGACCATGTCAGACAGCATGGTGCGTCTGTAGTAACCAGAGTAACACTGCCACCAGGTTTCAAAGAATGGTTCAACGCATCTCCATCAAGACGCACAGCGGTATATGACAACCCTTCAGCAAGCAATGACATTGTAACGGTTGGGGGTGTTGGGACCAACCATGCAGTCGTGATAGCGGGATATAACAACAAAGAGTCTTGGTGGCTGATATGGTCGTCCTGGGGCTCAGGCTGGGCTGATGGAGGGTTTGCAAAGGTAGGGAATGCTGTAGCCAACACATGTACTGCATGTGTGTTGCTTCTGTTATTGCCACTGCAATTGCTTCCGTAAGTGCCACTGCAAATGCTGAATGCAGACTAGCTAGACAGGTGTCATCGCTTCCCCCCACAACTATTCAAATAGCGTATCCTTACTCCGCTCCTATGTGTCCAGGGCTTGTAGTAGCGCCCTTGAGAGTATTTCTGTATTTGCTGGATTTGGGGTCAACTGCAGAATGCTGGTTGAGTGGCATTGGTCAGTGGATCCTATCGCAGGGCATCATGGAAGGAGGATTATGGACGCCCCAATCACATGCTGTTCAGCCGCATGGCAGCCATATAACAACATATATGTCTTTGTGTCCTGCACTGATACAGGTGAAGTACGGCCAGCTTGGTATAGGTGATCCTTCATTTACTTATGGCGTAATCTTCAACCCTGTCAATCAGCCAGTGGTCAAGCTTCCAGTGAAGCAGAGTGAGGCTCCCGGCTGCGTATGGTACACGGTGAGCTCGCATATGAGAAGCACACGTCGCAGCAGTTGCGGCTGCCAGCCTTGTACCAAGCTTCGACGTGTCTGTGTGTGGTGTGGCGCTTGGGAACGATGGTGGTGGGGTGCGGGGGGTGGCGGGGGAGAGATAAAGACGCATAGCATGCATGAACTCGAACCTGTGGTAGCTTGTGTAGATAGCCAGTGTTGTCAGCTTCTTCGGTTTGTTGCTCCGCTGCAGTCACTACTATGTAGCCTTGCTTATGTGAACTACGGTGTTCACAAATGGTGCAACCACCACGTCTTCTGAAGCTTCTCAGAGTCACAGCACTGGCTCAAATGGCCAGGACATCAGCAATGACAGTGTTGTGACGTGCAGGTTCAACCAGGAGACTATGTCTCTAAGATTGCTGACGTCCTGGGCATCTCAATCGAGAGTTTGGTACAAAGTAACACCCAGGTTGTAGGAGGCCTCAACGACTGGTTGAAACCAGGCACACAAATCCAGGCTTGTGGCATCAAACGTGAGCATTTGGGGTTATGCAGATGAGTATAACCTGTTGTCAGCTGTACATGTCATATATGTTATATAAGACATTCGTGTGCTTGCAGAGCGCAATTCGAGGCTCACATATTATCACACACAGCCCAGGTTTTTCACATCCACGCTGAACCGAACTTGACTACGTTATGTAACAAAGCCTGGGAGCGCATTACGCCCTGGATGCACTGGTGCGCTCTTGTTTGGTTCCGCTGACTGCTTTCAGCTCAGGGCAGTCGCGTAAGCAAGTTCTGCTGCCGGTGAAAACCTGAACAGTCGCCGCAAGCCAGGGCCGCCTATAGGTCATTGGCACATTTCTGCTGGCCACATATCCTCATGCACAACATGATTCACATAATTTTTTGCAGCCGTCCAAGGGCCCAAGCTACCCGACACAGATTGGGGCAAAGATGCCAGCAAGGCAAATATTTACTGCATCAGTCCAGCATACAAACTGACTACCTGTGGTTGGGCGTCGGAGGCAGAACTTGAAGCGACCACGGGATCTCAGTGCCCATATTGCGGCACGCTTTGGACTCTGCCGCCCAAGAAGCTCCCCGGCAAAATCGTGGGCCACATCAGCTATAACCAGAGGGCGGTACAAACGGTGTCCCTGGCTTGCCAGGGCAGAGTGGTGATACGAGCAGTGTTCAAGATTTTGAAGGAGCCATCCGAGTACAATGGCAAGCCTTCAAACGACGGAAAGGACTGCACAAACGCGCGGATGACGCACGTCGACGATCAGCTTGCCGGTGAAGGCGGGGAAGCAAGCGCTGTCGTCCGCTGCGAGCTCAAGCTCCCACCTGGCCCCGGATCGGAAAGCGATCGCGCTTTGCGGTCGAAGGAGGTCAACTGCTTCCTCTGCGGTTATTGCGATCAAGGCCGCGGTTGCCCTTCGAAGGTGGGTGTGTGGTACAGCGATAGCTACACGACGCGGACGACGGGCTGCGACTTCGACCCGACTAAGGGGTATTATGCCCATCGTGCCGGGATCAACATCAATCCGCGTGTTGAACTCCTGCTGGCGAAGTTCGAGGTCTGTAACAACCCTGGCTGCTATGATCGGGTGTATGAAGATAACAAACTGAGGACTGCAGGGCAGTGTGTTAATGGACGCTGCGGAACACGGGGGAGCAGTGGCTACTGATCGCATTTGCTTGGGACCAACGTGCTGCCGACATACTCAGGGATTAGTACACATGTCAATATCTCACCAAGAAGCTGAGCCGCATATTGGTGGCAGCCAATGAAGTTATGAATAAGTCGATTGGGGCCCAATCAGTACCCGTACGGATTGCACAACATAGTGAAAGGAGGTGTTTCTACAGCAACTAGAATAACCGGGTCAGGATAGCTCCTGGTGAAAGTACTGCCATGGCGAAACCTGTGGGCAACCTGTGTGATCTCAATCGCACCCTTAAGTGTTGTTGACACTTGAGCTGAAGATATGCCGAACTTATGACAGAGGTAGGACTTGAGAAAGCTCAGATGTATGGAGACTTATTGCAGTTCCTTCAGTTGGTCAGTAGGTTGAGTAGCACAGGACTGCAAAACCTGTTTCAATGGTCTGTCATTGGCTCAACCAGCATTGCGGTGGGCCCTTAGACATTGTTACAGACATTTCCCCATCCCCAGCCCGTGATCGATAACTTTGCTTGTCATCCAGCATACACCACCATGTGACCTGGTAACACTTGAATCAGCACTGATAACGCAGCTTATTGAGCTGCTGTGGAATGCTCGGTTGATGTGCAAGAGAAACCTTTAAGGAAGAAACTTCGGCCTCAGCTTAGCATTGAGAATCTATGCTGGTTACGCCATAGGCTTTCGCCCATCGGCCCCGCGCCTCAAATCTACTCAGTGAGTTTTACTCACCTTCGGACAAGGCGGCTTCAGCCTCAGCTTGAGGGAGTATCCTCATCAATGGACCTATCTTGTTGTCTGTATGTGCACTAGTTGTCAGCATGATGTGCAAAACTTATTGAGCCAGTGTGTCACAAGCTTGTCTCAAGACCCCCTGGTCTGCTAGTAGCTCACTTCCCACTAGCAGCTACCACGAGTGTGCTGGCACCAGAGGGTTTGAATGTTGGACAGCCCTGTCAAGTCAAGGCTTGCATTGGCCGTTCCTGGTGCTGACTGTGGAGGAGCTGGACGTCTTTGGGACGTTTGCGGTAAGCCTTCTGACTGGCCTGGCAGCTGTTTGGCAAGTGCATACTGGGCAGCTGATGCCTAGCTGGGCTATAGGCATAACTGTAGGTTGCAGCGCATGTTTTGGGGTTCGCTGCCCTCTCACTGTAGGCACAGTTGTGTGTGCCGTCCCCCGGCTTGCTGTGCCGACAGGTGTGACTGTTTGTACCAGAGAAGTGGAGGAGCAACGGGCTTACATGACGGGCCTGCCGGTTGTATGGCGGCGCCTGTCCCGTCCAACTGCTGTTGCCTTGCAAAAACACATTGCTATGAATCTAGGAAGGAACCCCTTCCAAAACGGTGACGTATCGGCTACGTAGGCGTGCTGAGGGGCGGCTGTCCGCCCAGGGCGCGCGCAGTTGGGTGCAGGTCCGGTGGACGTTGCCGTGGGCCAAGGCCTGCCTGGCACCTACTAACTGCCTCTAGCTGTTGAAACATGCAGAGGTTGTGCAGCAGTTGGGCGAGTGAGACGGGTTCGATTAAGAAAGCTGCCCCCTTGACGCTAGGCCGACCCGCCTCCGTCCAGTGACGGCGACCGGCGCCGCGATGGGTCTTTGTGCGATGCCATGCCGTAGTTGCGCCGACCCCTGCGTTGCAACCTAATGGATGAGTCAGTTGCAAAGGCGACGAAGCGTCTGCTCAGCGCAAGGCCTGCCCAACTGACGACGCCGTGATGGTGGTGCTTGCCGAGCCAACTATACTATGTAAAAGTGACTGAGCCAATGCAACAAGATAGATGTGCAGAGCCGAATTCCGCCGGGCCTGACTCCGTCGCTGCTTGTGCGTGACTCTGTCGCAGCCAGCCATGTTGGCTGTACATGTACATGTTTATCGTGAGCCTGTGGACAACAGCGCGACATCCGCATTGCCCTCGCTTGCACCTCGAACACGCCGACTGATTCAGCAAAACTTGGGTATGTCTGCCACGGTATCTGCTTCGCTAGTTACATGCAACGTTGTATGTTAGGAACACTATGCAGGGTCTTGTCCACTGGAGAGGGCATGGGATCAATAGCACATCCTCAGGACATTTGGCACACATGCGCCATACAATAGACACAGAAGATGAAGTCAATTTCCTGATGCACACACAGCACTGGAGGCAGCTATATATTCTACCTGTCGATTACACCATCAACCCCGTGCCCCATAACCCAAGTGGATACAGCCAGATCAATAACATCAGCGGTTCCATCGCCATGCTTGCATCTCATCTATAACGCAACGTCCGAGCTTCTCTCAGATATGACGTGGTGTGTGGCAATACGCAATTCGAAACGTCGCTTGGAATCCTGTACATCGCCTGATACTAACCAATCCACACATTGCTGTTTGGTAGTAACAATTGAGGAATTGGAGTCGAGACTCCAGCAACTTTTGTAGTGAGACCAAAGACACACACACACACCCTATGTGCAGGGATTCACAGGTCTCTACCCTCAACCCCAGAAGTTGCCAAACAGCGACTGCCAGACACTGTTGTAGTTGTTGTAACCGTTATAGTAGTATGGGCTTCGAGTCGGTCCCCATCTGTAGGTGTTTGGCTGGCCCCAGAGGGCGGAAGGAGGCACATTACCATAGGTGGTGGGGGTCAGCTGACAAGCGCCTAGGATACTCTGCACCGCAGCAAAGCGAATCATATAAGGTTGTTAGCAGGCTGCAGCGTGTATACCAGAGGTCAGCCAGCGGGTCTTGAATGTGGTGATGCGCTTGCAAGCTGCTGTTCAACATGGACCAACAGGGAGTAAGGTCGCAGGCTGCACATGTATCTGAAAAGCTGAGGCTCTAAATTCACCAGACAACACCTGTGGCTGAAACCATACTGATGGAAAGCATTCCACACAGCTGGACTGCTGCAGCAAGGTGATCCATTAATTGGCCAATGCCGCTGGGAAGCCGTTTTCTGTTGTCAGACATACGTGCATGCAGCTTGCAAACAACCCTCCCTCCCAACACTCACTTAACCAACCAATGGACTAAGTGCACCAACCTACAGCCTGCTTTGAAAAGGCTAGCCTTTGTATATGTGCTACCCAGTGGAGGTGGTACCTGCACCACGCTCAGGTTGTGCCACATCACTATACATTGGGCCGGCATCAGATACATACATAAACTGGCCTAAGTCATATGACTTCACACCTGTGTGGTCTTGCTGCCAGATGTTGCGAATGATCCTGTAGGTCCACACTTTGCATATGCATAGCTCCTTGACTCTGTAAGCATGGTGCAGCCAGTCCTCTGGTCCTTACTAATAGCTCTGTTAAGTGCTTCAGCCCATGCCTCTGCTGAAGCACCTCCCTCACAAAACACCTCAGCGGTGGCAACTGCAGAGCAAAGGGAAAGTCGCAGCAGCACAATGAGTCAACGCCAGCTGTTGAGCTCGTTAGTGCTGACCTCAAGGTCTGCCATGGAGTGTCATTTGAGTTTCTGGCATGCCAGCAGAGTCAGTACAGACAAAGTCAGAGCAGTAGCATTAAGTGACCAGCAGGTTATGACAAGACCTAATCAAATCTCCAACCTGCGAGCCTAGGCTATGTAGCTTCTAAGCACCAGCGTAACAGGAGTTGTATTACTCATAACGGGCTTTAAACAGATGTAACAGATGTTACAGCAAAGACAGACCACAAGCACTCAATGGCTCACCAGCAAGCCCAGCTGCCTGACTGCCTCCAGCAGCAATAGCCTCAGCAAATGCAGCACTATATGCCTGACTAGCAGAAGAGCCTCCCTGCTGGATAGCCGACGCAACTGCTCTGGCAAACTGCCCTACGTTGTTCTGTTTCCTAGATGCAGAAAAGGCCAGCGCCTGGGACCTAGCAAAGCTCTCGGAAACCCCGATGGATAGGGCTTGTGCTGCTGTTGCAGCTAGTGCTCTGGCAGCAGCAGCAACATCAGCACCAGCGGCCTGAGCTGATGCAGCAGCCATAGCGTTGGAGAAAGAATCCAAGTCGCTGTGGCCACGGTGTTGGGCGACTTTGAAGGCTTCTGCTGTTGCTGTGGCAAAGCTGTCGGTGACTGAGGTGCCTTTGTTTGCTGACGCTACAAATGACTCAGCTAGTACATGGCTGGTGGCTTCAGGGTTGGTTGCTGCAGATTGAGCAGTAGCCTGTGAAGAGGACAGCAAATGGCACAGAACACAGAGGTGGTGGATGCATTTTGTATTGTAAGCGGCGTATGTGTTGCCTGGTGCCAGTATCTGACTCAAGTCAAAGTGCAGAGTATACATTGTAGATAAGTATATGAGTAAACCACTATTCACTCACAACACCCAAACTGACGCTGAGCAATGTTTCCTGCACGTCTTGCACTGTGCTCCTACCTGTGCAAATGACTTAGACAGAGCCTCCACGGTCCCCTGCTGCTCAGCAAAGCTGAATGCCTCTGCAGTAGACTTGGCATACTGACCAGCAGCCCCCCTGGCAACAGCCTGTGCCTGGGCCTCAGCCATCACTGCTGCTGCAGCACTGGAATCTTGCGCGGCAGCAGCGGCAGTGGCCTCAGCTACTGCTGAGGTCTTGCCATCTTGAACCGCTTGTGCCATTGCGGCGCCGGCAGCTGTTGCGTCGGTGTTGCTGGCGGCTGCGTCGACGATGGCTTGTGCTGCTGTTGTTGTGTCTGAGGATTGCAGGGCGTTGAGGGTGTCGGTGTTGGGTTGGACTGTTTGTATTGGGATAGGCTCCGGGAAATCTGCCAGCAGCAACACATCAGCAGCAACAGCATGCATGCATAGGCTTTGGATGAGTCATGGTTACAGGGAGTGAGATAGCAGGATATAGAGGGCTCACAAACGCTCACGAGGTTGTCCATTCCCTGGCTGAATCCACACAGTGCAGTTACCATGCTACGCTGATAGCACGAAAAGATTTGGTACACCAAGAGGCAGGCATATCAGGCAATGCATTTCAGCAGCAAGGGTAATGCAACAGCAGCTGAAACAGTTTGGCGTCAGCACATCAAGCCTTGATATACAATAGCCTTGCACACCTGGCTCTGCTGGTAGATCACCCTGTGCTGTGCCTGATGCGGGTGCGCTTGCACCACCCTGGTTTGCCTGGCCACTCTGGTCGCTGTTACTGCTGCCACTGTTTGTGTTGTCAACGTGGGCATCTCCTGCATTGTGTGAATCTGTGCCTCCTTGGTGCTGCCCGTTTGCATTGTTCTGGTTGCTGCTGCTGCCAGCGCCGCTGCTGCCCTGCTTGTCAGTAGCTGGGTTGTCAGTCTGTGACTGTTGATCTGCAGGGTTGCTGCCAGTGCTACTGCTGCCGCTGCTGCCATCGTGTGATGCTGTGTCTACTGATGCTGCCCTAGTGCGAGGCTCATTGCTTTGGGCAGTCACTTCACCAGATGCTGTGCTGCTGCTGCTGCTATCCAGATCATTGCTGCTGCTGCCACTTCCCTGCTGCAGGTCACTGCTGCCGTTGCTCAGATCTGCGCTTGGCTGTCCGAGGTTTTGATCACTGGGTGTTGCAGTTGCAGGACTGTCACTTCCGTCATTATAGTTGTTACTATCACTGCTGTAACTGGTATCAGGCGCAGTGCTGATGGGCTCTTGTGTGGGGCTGTATGCTTGCTGTTCTGGTTGGCTATAGGCAGGAGTACTGGTGTCTGAGAATCCAATGATGTTGTTGCTGTTATCGTTGCTGCTGCTGGTGTCTATCTCTGGTGCAGCTGGCTGTGTCAGTTGGGTGTTGTCACTAACAGACTGGAATGATGGAGCATCTGGTGCGTTGTACATTGCAACAGGCGCTGAAAAGTCTGCTGCTGGGGGATTGTACACTTCTGCTGCTGGTGCTGGTGGGTCGAAAGCTTCTGGTGTTGGCTCTGGTGCTGGGACGCGAGAGGAACAGCAGTATATGACATTTGGTCACATAATGCAGAGGGACTGGCAGGTACCGACATGGAAATAATACTGTGGATGTTCGTTCTATCTGATGTCCAAGGTGACCACCGATTGCTGGTATCTATCACTTTATGTCTGTCTGATCATCCATACTTTCGGATAAAGTCGGCAATGCAGCACAGCAATAACATCGGCCCAATGACATTTGCAAGCCAGCATGACTCACCCGCCATATCAGGGGCCTGACTGACGTCTTCTTGTAGGAGTGACCGATAACCTGCATTGAGGTTGGTAGTGCAAGCAAGGCAACAAGGATGTCACGACATGCAGACACATTGTGGCAAGCTTACATTGACCACAAGCACACCGTGTACGGCGTGCACACTTCGAAGACTGCGAGCAGCACAGCAGGGCCCAAAGCAGTACAAGTGCAGCAACCGACAAGGGCAGCTGCATTCGTGCAGTACAGGCGACTTCGGACGCACCTGGGCTCTTGCTGACACGCAATAATCGCGCCTCAGCATGGCTAAGCCATTGCGCGCAAAGAAGCAGGACGATCGCAGCTGCGGTCTTGCCGAATCCGCCCATGTTGGCTTGGTTGGTGAGAAGAGGTTCAGATGTTCGGACTGCTGTTCAGCTGTGGGAAATGCTTATATACACCTGGTGCAAGGTCCTGTGCCTGCGTTGGGTGGCTAGTCAGCGAAGCAGCGTGCCAGCGACCAAGTGCCACGGATCCACCAGCGGGCGCAATCGTGGCGGTGAAGTAGAGCAGGTTTTTCCAGGACAATCTGCATCTGCTTGTTAGTCAGTTGTAGGTACTTGGTGCTGTTACGAGGAACACCCGGGCGATTCTGATTATCCGTCTACACAAGTTGCAAAAACGGACAATGCCTTGAGCAGGATATGGCCACATTACACGTCATATTCAAATCATTATCTTTGTAAGATGATTTGAGCACAGGCTACAGCCAGGATCCAGCAAAAAAGAGTAAGCCACTTGCGGTCCCTGGCAACGGCCGTGGAACCGCTCGTTGAGATGAAGACCTTTGACACCTTATCCTGCAGTTTCATCCAAAAGGCACGATAGATTGGCAACAGACAGGATCCCGCCGAACGCACCCCGCAGGGATGGTGCCGAACTGTCGCAGCTCGTCACCTTCTACGCTCATCATAGCGATCACGACCTCTCTGCTCGTATCCATCCCGCTCCCGACTATCTCTGCCGTCATCGCCGCGTCTATCCCTGTCTCCTCTACCTCTACTGCTGCGATGTGGCTCCTCCCTGTAGCCCCGGTCCTGCCTTTCGTACTGCCTGCTGTCCCGGTCCTTCTCTCGCTCGCCGCCTCTACCGCTAACGTAGGGTTCCCTACGCTGCTCCTCCCTGTATCTATCATCGCGGTGTCTGCTGTACTGCTGTTCTGAGCTGCCGCGCTGATGGTCCCTACCAGCCTGCTCTTGCTGCCTGCTATCCCGCCTATCTGCTACTAATGCTTCTGGCCCTCTACTTCTGCTGCGCTCCCGGGACTTCTGCTTCTCCTTTTTGTGTTTCTTGTGCTTTTCCTTTTTGTGCTTTCTGCTGCCGTCCCTGCTCCTGCTCCTACTGCTGCTGGGACTGCGGCCGCCTCTGCCCCGTGATCTAGACCTACTTCTGCTGCGCTTGCTGCCGCCACCACGGTCTACATGCTGTGCCAGGACCCCACCTCCCCCACTGCCTCTATGATCAAACCTTTCACGCTGCCTATGCTGTGGTTGCTGACGATACTGCTGCATTTGTTCTTCCGGGGCAGTGTCCAGCAGTAGGCCACGATCAGCGCCGCCTCCCCGCTGCTCAAACCTGCCACCGCGGCCTCCCCCCGGCCCCCCTCGGCCCGCTCCGCTGCGTTCATGGCCAGCTGCTTCTGCAGCCATGTCAGCGTTACCGCCCTTCTTCCCATGCCGCTTGAACTGCCGCCAGATGTGACTGACACTTTGGCTGAAGTCGACCTTGATGCGGCGATCATCGATTAGAACATTGTTCATCTTGAAGTACGCTGCTTCACAGGCTTGGTCATTGTCATAGCCGATGAAGGCGTAGCACAGGGAGTCACCGGTCTTGTAGTCGCGTATGATGTCACAGGATGTCACATTGCCAAACCTGGTCACATGAGATGCGAGGACATGGCAATGAGCGGTCAATTTGGATTCTGAGAATGCAGTAGTTTGCATGCGCCCACCACTTCAGTCTGTGGGCCAGCAGGCTCAAATAGGCAGTGGCGCCTGGCCCCACAATTTTGAAGTCAGTGGTAAGTGCCAGCATCACGACTGAATGGCGGACTGTTCAGATTGGGATAGTGACTGCAACAGTGCAAGGCAAACATTGAACTTGAATCTCTCATGATGGCTGGCACAGGCGATAAAACCAGGTTGTATCTGTGGGCGTATACCACACGCGGCCGCTGCCACTAACACTTGACTGTAGCCCTGCCAGGCCTTGTTCAGACATTCACAACCCAGACGATACAGATAAGCAGCTGTTAGCACTCCCAGCAGCAGGGACAAAGAAACCTCAGCTCACCTGCTGAAGATGATTTCCAGGTCTTCTTCAGTTGTTACAGGGTTCAGCTTACACACAAATAACATGTTACTTGGGGGCTTGACCTCCGCCTCTGGCAAGTCACCTATCATCTCCAGGACAACAGCCCTGGACACACAAGCACAAATGCATCATTTAATCTGTGAGAACACATTGTGCTATTGGCGCAGTGCGCATCTGGCATGAACAGATGAATCTCAACATCTTTGAAGAGTGCCCTCGGCATTTATGCAGACGCCTGATATTCATACAGAGTGCATGCATGATTGTGTAGCAGACAAGATGCTGCAGTGTCGATGGTATATGCCCAGTGCTTCACCTGTTTTTTGCCTCAGCTGCTCGTGCTTCTTTCTCAATCTCTTCAGCAGGCCGATCATCTTGCAGTGGCACCCAGTCCTCTTCAAGGCGGTCACCCTGTACAAGGGGCACAGCAATGACCCGAGCCTGGTCTTCAAGACATGCTGGTGAGAAACTGGCCAAAAACTCAACGCAAATAAGTTGGAACAGTTGCTGCATTGCCCATGCAGCTGCAAGCCTGCATGGGAAACTGTGTGCTGCAAACTGCAGTGAATCAAACTGTTCTATCTGTAGGCTGCACTTGTTGGGTCAAATGCTGTTGATGCTGGCAAGACATTACATCAAGTGCATGCTGAAGCAGGCAGAATATGTATGTGGCGCTATTCTGTAAAGCTAGCCTGTGCACTAGACTCTGTTTTTCCTGCTGAGTGTGCTGAAAACATGCTAATGAGACATACTCATGTAGCAAGGCGCATCAGGATATCACAGTGTGACAGCTGTCTGGTTGCTAACTGACAAGATCTAGCCAGCCTGACCAACAGTAGTCCTGCAGTTGCTTCTAGTGGGTGTAGTAGTGCATGCTAGTGCACTCACATGTTCAAACTCAGGCTCAGGAGATGCATCAGGTATGAGCTCAGTCAGCTGTGGAGGGTTGTCGAATGGGTCTTCAAGAATGATGCTGTGGCGGATCCTGGGTAGCACAGCGTGAAGTGCCAGGGCAGCAGAGGTGAGACTATACGATGGGATTGGGAGTGCAGCCTACCCCTTAGTGGCTTGCACGAAGAGCAAGTCAAGTGAAAAGAAAGGATGCATGCTCTGAAGAAAGCATCAAACACCCATGTAGGGCCAAGCCCATGTGGGATGCAGCTGAATGCTCACCAGCAATGCCTGGAAGGTGCTTATGTGGCACACCATAAGCACCCCAGCCCAGCTATCCCAAGCGCTGAAACCAGCAGAACACCCAGTGAAGGCAGCATCCACACCCTGCCCCAATAAGCGTTACTGATGAGCATTACCAACAGCCTTTCCAGCAAAGCCAGATAGAACCAAAGCTCCAACACTTTACCATCACACTCATGTCACCTTCGAAATCAATCATAGAGTTTTGCTAATGTAAGCACTGACCTGATATTCTGCAGTGGCCGCCCTGCCGTGTCAACAGGCACTTCATTCAACGCCTCCAGCACCTCCAACCCCTCACTGACTTTACCAAACACTGTATGCTTCTCATCCAAGCTGTCCAGGCTGTCAGACAAAGTGAAGTAAAACTGCGAGGCGTTCAGGCCAGGGCCAGCTGACGCCATGCCTACTGTGCCTGTGGCAGTATGCTTGCGCTTTGGGCTGATTTCATCATCAAAGAAGCGGGCCTGAGAGCCGTACATGAGCCTGGAGGTGCACAGACAGAGCCAGTGAAGCGATGTTACAGTTTTGTTGAAGTTTGTTGTTAGACCTAGATAGCTTGGGCCAGCCAGCAACCTCCTGTCATAGCCTACTGCTGCATCACATATGACCATTGATCGCTTTGCAGATACTTTATGTGTGGTTGCTCAGCAAGCCAGGTTGCTGCTGGGGCGGAAGTTGAGTCACTGCTCACCCATAGATTGAGTCACCCCCCTTGCCTGTCGCTGTTGGGTCGCCAGTTTGTGCTATGAAGTTGCGCTGCACATTGTGGAACAGACAATTGTTGTAGTACTTGACCCTGCAGCAATCACCAGAAGGGTTAAGCAAATGGAGTTGCAGAGTCAGTCGTTATGTCACCTAGGATGGCTGCGCGAGAATGCTGCCCTGGGACGGCATGACTTGCTGCTGGCATGCAAGGTTTCTGCTAGGCAGCTCCACTAGCAGCGGGAAGATGACGCTGGCTGCTATTAACAAGCTTACAGACATATGTGGGACGTCCACAACTTACATGCAGAGTTTCAGGAAGTTCTTGCAGGTGTTAGGAGCTTCATCTACATAAAGGTCTATCACTATGTCTCCTTTGCTAGTCTCCAGCAACACCGCCATGGCCTGTTCAAGTCAGAAACGTCCCGCCTGCCGGATTTAGTGAATTACTGTCTTGAAATCACTAAAGCGACAGCCAGAACTCTTGTTCTCCATCAGTGATGGACCATCACTGTTGCAGTCTATGCTTGCAGCTCGCAGATGTGATCGTACATGTGTGCGGGCGCCCGCCGTGCTTTGGTTCTGCAGCTCGACAGGCGAGGTACAGCTACAGCGCCTGTCACGATGGAAAGTACAACACCTGCCCGTTGTACTTCTGCCAGTGCGTGTGGCGAGGCCTTGTGTGGGGCCTGATCTCGTTGACAGCTAGCCATTGGTTAAGTGGAGCTACACCACGCTACTACAAACGAGAACGGACCACGCCCTCGGAGTTCGCAGGCTTCATTGCATGTACAGCAGACAAGTCCGCATGAAAAGTTAGCAGGCTCCTCTTGCCGCTGTGGACTGATACATTGATCACTATGCTTCTCTACCACCTTCAAAACATGGTCCTGCGGATCCTGGCCTATGTTTGGGACCTGTTCCGCCTGGGTGAAGTGTTCAATGCCATTTTCCGCCTCATAATGAAATTGGTCGAGCTAGACCTCGTGCCAGACTTCATTATACGTTTGGGCATCAGGGCTTTGCTGAAGATAAGGCTCTTGTCGGTAAGCAACAGCATCGAAAGCCATTGCTAGTTAGACGTGTGCTGCTACATATGCTGACTCCAGAATGGGCACCTTGCTTTTACTGCAGATGGCTGGAACTCTTGAGCAGCAGCTTGAGCGTAAGATAGCGTTCGTGCAAGAGCTGAAGTGCCTGCCAGTAGCTGTCCAGACAGCAGTAGCAAACGAGCAGCACTACGAGGTAAGCCTATCATACATTCCTGGCCAAGCTCGTTTGTAGCAAACAACTGCTTCAACAGCTCTACCACTTGCCGTACGGCAGGTTGAGATATCCTTCAACACAAGTCAGTAGATGCTTGAAACCTGCCATAGTCTGGTAACCTCATGCTACAGGTCAGGACTGTACACAACTCCCACCTTGTAGAGCACATGCACTGGCTCGTATGCAGCAGAGCTTGACCTGTCACTAATGTACCTTGTGCAGGTACCCACGGAGTACTTCGTGCTGGTTCTTGGCCGCCACATGAAGTACAGCAGCTGCCTGTACAACAGCGCCCAAGACAGCTTGGAAGATGCAGAAAAGAACATGCTGGGTGAGCACCAGCAGCAGCGCCGCACAGCTGCAGGAACAGCAATTTAGCGGTAGCAACCACCCAGATGCACAACATGCAGTGCTAATGTACGTTTACATCAGATACACAGCAAATGCAGTCCAGATTGCCGCGCAGCACGGGGTATTGCAGGATCAGAGGGACCTTGTGTCACCTCACTGCCGGCAGCTGAAAGGAAGGCCACTGCGTGACGGCCCTTGTGTCGTGCCTTTCTTGCTATTGCCTGTTTGCCCTGATGACCCGGGGCCTAACAGCCACTGTACAACCATACTCTATGCATACCATCGCAGTGTACAGTCAACTCAACTTGACATCTGTTCAACTTGACAGCTGGTCAACCTGTGGCCTTCTGCTATTTCCATCTGCTGTCCAGCCCTATGTTGTGCTCGTGCACGCTTGTCCAATGGCCAATCCATCTTAGAGCTAGGCTGCGGTTGGGGCAGCTTGAGTCTGTTCATGGCTCAAGCTTATCCGGGCAGCACTGTCACAGCAGTCAGCAACAGCAGGACGCAGAAGGACTTCATCATGAAACGGGCAAGGGACTTGGATATCAGCAACTTGCAAGTTATTACAGCTGATATGGTCGACTTCCAGGTGTGGAAACGACGATGGGGTTGCCACAATCAAACACCTGCACGGTATGCTATGTAGAGATGGGGAGCATGTCCGTGATCGTGCTCCTCAGCCAGTTGAGGGTGAGAAGGGCGGGCTGCCTAGGCCATGATGCTTCACAATGTGTGCTGTCTGTCAGGGTAGTGCCAAGAGTAGTGCCAAGGGTGGTATCAAGAGCAGTGCCAAGAATAGTGCCAACATGAGCACCTGTATGGTGTGCAATTCGTGAGCTACCGATGTATCAATGACGATGGCTCTGGAACTCATGGTTGCCTCATGGTAAACAGCACTAGAACCGTTGACAGAAATTCTCGGCTGTGCCACACTTTGGCTTTTGGGGGATTATGGCCCCAGCACTCTAACACAGCTTTGATGAACTGATGTGATGCATGCACCTTGCAGGCTCCTTCTACATATGATCGCGTTGTATCGGTTGAGATGTTTGAGCACATGAAGAACTACCAGGAGCTCATGAGACGCATCAGCACATGGCTCAAACCCGGTGGAGG
>NSMO01000329.1:0-15201 GCA_002588565.1 Coelastrella sp. UTEX B 3026
AAATGCACTAGCTCTTTGCCATGGAATGTAACATATTTGATTCTCAGGCGTACGAACACGCGCGCCGAGTCAGGGAATGTTCCCTTGAGTTAACTCAGCGACTTGCAGTTTGGAGGTGCAGACTGTGCAACTACCGCTGCAGATAGCTTGCTGCCTAACCAGCCTACAAACACTCAAGTTTCCATGGCCTGAATATGACCAACTCTCTCTGCACATTGCATGCGGGCAGCCAGATCGCTTGCAAACAGATTCCCATTAGGCCACCTCACCACAGCCACCTGATCGGACTCTCCAAACTGATCGCAAACGGATTGCCATTTGTGAAAGCTGGGTCAGTGTAAGTCTCACTGAGCAAGCTGTCAGAAACGGCAGTTGATCCACATGCTGCTGGAAGATTCACTGCACTGTGTGCGCAGTCTCCTTTCTGCAGTGACATAACCGGTAACATTATCAACTGGCAACAAACACAACCAGAACAAAACCGAGGATCGCCAGGCCAGTGGGGCGGCTAAATCTGTCAGACTTCAAGTCACTGTTGACAGACTTTCAGGTGGCATCCCGCAGGTAATCTCAGCATCCCGGACCCAGTGCCATAGCTGCGAAGGATTGCACGTAGAACGAGCATCTGTATCTGGTTCTGTAAGGTCCAATACACCGGCAAAGTACTGCTGGTGCTGCTGCTAGTCTCCTGTTGCGTGACACCGCCACCGCAGCTACTGCTGCTGCTGATGCCAGATCTGCACACCATCAATAAGATCGCTGCACAATACACAACATTATACTGTGTGTTCAGAGCGGCTACCCTTGCAGCTAATCTCCTGTCCCGCCACCGCCACCTGCTGCTGCCGGTGCTGCTTTCCAGATCTGCACCCATCGATCAATGTCGCTGCATGATACACAAATTCCAACTGTTTGTTCAGAGGGGCTAGCCTGCAGCTAATCTCCTGTCCCGCCACCGCCACCTGCTGCTGCCGCTGCTGCTCTCCCAGATCTGTACATCAATAATCAAGATCACAGCACAATGCAGAACATTGTACTGTCTGTTCAGAGCGGGTACCCTTGCAGCTAGTCTCCTGTCCCGCTACCGCCTGCTGCTGCTGCTCCTGCTTTCTTCATCTTCTTAACAATATCTGTCGCAATGTTGAAGATCCCTTGAGTGGGCTGATCACATGCAGCGCATTTACCATTCTTTGCATTACGCCTGCACAACACAGGCACGCGAAATGACAGCAATCCTCGTCAGGTGTCTGTTCCTTATTGACATAACATGAATATACCACAGGTTATCATGTCGCAGACCCTTGCCATACAGGACTGTCAGCTGCTGGTTTGCTGATTCCTAACACTTGCAAAGTCGATACATGTAAAACTGCAGTTAGCTGTAGGCAACACCCAGCTGCTTGGCTATGGGCTGTTCTAGATTCACTCATGAAATGCTGGAGTTGCTCGCTGGCACAACCAAACATAATTGCTGCTGAGTGACCGCAGTCACTCAAAGTAATGCCAGGTTACAACCTGTGGTGGTTGTACAAGCGTAACTTGTCATTGATGATGTTAACGCCAACAAGGGCGCAAAGACCAAACCAGCTCGATGCCACTTCATAGGTTATGTGCAAATGAGTGAGCCATAGCCGTAGCAACAAGTCAAATCTGCTAGCAAGAGCTAGCAAGTGTCAAGCATGGGGTTCACATCATGGATTATGTGTACCGACACCACTGAGCTGCAGACTATGTACTCACTTGAGTGCACAGCTCTCACAGAAGTAGTGTCTGCATTTGGTGACCACCGGCTCCCCCTTGCATTCGTGCCATGGTAACCTGCAGCACCACGATGCACAGACAGTCAGCCCTCTCGCCCCTTCGGGGACGTGAGCGGACGGTAGGGAATGCGAAGTCGCTCCGACACACACACACCTTACCCTCCCTCAACTTACGCCAGCGCTCTCTTGAAAGCGCTATGCTGAGCTCATTCATTCATTCATTTCATGCACAGACAGAACAGGACAGGGATCATGTAGGAGTTTGGCTCATGCAACATGGGATGTCATGCACGCAACCAAAAGACAATGCCTGCAACGTCGCATCACAAAAAGATGCCTGCAATGTGACATCATACAGCACAACTGAGTGGCATTGAAGAAAAAAACTCACAACTAAAAGATACTGGGTGTGTTGCAGAGCGCAACTCGGACTGGCAACCAACAATCACAGCATAGTCCGAAATTAACAGTGCACTGCTGTGTTGTCGTTGGTTCAAGAAGATATGCTGCACACTTCGCTTATGGCAACCCTGCGTCCTTGCTGCTCAACCGGTTTCCATTGCTGACATCACAGACGAAGCGCTTAATAATACACGTAACCAAACAGTTGATGGCAGAACTTTGAGACACGCACCTGCATATATAGCAAGCAAATGGTAGATCGTCATCTTCATCATCTTGCTGCTGTTGTTCGTCCTCATCACCATCAGGACCCCAACCTTTGGTCAATGCTTCTTGCCGCCGCTTCTGCTCGGCCTCCCATTCCTACAGCAGCAACAACAGATCGTGTAGATGATCAGCTACTAACCAAGACCGCGTAGGCAATCGCTTCAGTGGTTGCTGGAGATGCAACACAGGTGCCGCCACCGTGCAAGCTTGCTGCAGGTGCAAGCCACCGTGCCCCAGCCGGTTAACTATCTGTGTAAACTGGCATAGCTGGACATGTAAATCTGGTGCTCATGGCCCAGTAACGTGGCTGCCGCCGCTTCTGCTCGGCCTCCCATTCCTACAGCAGCAACAACAGATCGTGTAGACGATCATAAATTAAACAATAATATGTAGACAATCAACTTCTAGTAGTTGCTGAACAAGAGGCAAGCCAGGTGCGGATATAGTCATCTATACAAACTGGCATAGCTCCAAATGTGACAATAGCGCTCGTGCTCCCTAAGACTCAGTGTAGGTGATCATTTGTTGCTCAACATGAAAGCCATGGATAGGATACGATCATGTTTGTAGTACATATATTTGTAAATCTGTACTAACTGGCATAGCTGGAAATGTGGAGTTTGAGCTCTTGCTCCCTGTGAACGTGACTCAGCTGTTGGAGCAAACTCATGAGCCGACTCCAACACAAGCTGAACTCGAGCTCAGGCAGTTGGATTGAAGCTGGCATCAGAAGAGACCTTGCCAGGTTGCCCAATGCATTGGTGAGCTGTAATTCCCCGGATAGATGAGAGGCATTGACCAGAACCACCACTGGATTGGCAACCCAAAACCATCCATAAACATAGATGAGCCAACAGCACTGTGATAAAGCAAGCATGCATTGGCGGCATCAGAATGCAAAAAATTGGCAGTATTAATAGGGATCATCGTCATGTTAGACGTCTTTAGTGACAAAATCAAAGCACCAAAGAGGCTGAGACCCAATGGGGGCTTCTCAATGCCAGCAAAACAAGCACCACACGTGCTGCCTGGGAATCAGAGACTCACCACCTCCAACTCCCAGCCGCTGTTGTAGTCTCCTCTGTCATGCATGAAAACCCAAAACCCTGAACGCCGAACCCTAAACCCTACCCCAGTGCCAGCAAAGACAGGCACCACACTTGCTGCCCGGGAAACAAAGACTTACCGCCTCCAACTCCCAGCCGCTCTTGTAGTCTCCTCTGTCGTGCATGAACTTGCAGCTGTCACCATAAGAGCAGAACCCTGTCTCTTTGTAATCCTTACAGATGTCTGGTTGGTAGTCAAACCTGCATGTACAAGTCCAAAAACAGCAGCAATGCTGAATTAGCTTGTCCCATATGACCTAACAGACTCCGCAGTGATATGCCAGTGCAAGTGACTGAGCCATGCAACAGGTCAGATGCGCTGGCAAGAGCTGCAGTGTCATGCATGGGAGTCGCCACCCAAACAGCTCTCAGTGCTGTTCATGATGACAAGCTCTGACGCTGTGGCAGTTTGGTTCAGTGCAACACAGCTGCTGGAAAGTACCGCCCAAGCCGTTGAATGTATCTGACATGTTACAACTTTCCCCTCACGAGAAATAAATGAACCTGCAGTTGATCATTCAAGCAAGAGACAACTTGCTCAGAGACAGCTTGCTCTGTGAGTGAGCTGTGCAGTAATAACAGAGACAAAGTTATCTAAACATTGAACACAGCAAGTCATTAGGCTCCAGGCTTAGCCCAGACACCACTCCTAACACCGCTGTCTGATGATAGGCCCAGCCATCTACCTGATACTTTTCTGCCTACAGCTTTGCTTGCACTTTGAGAAAAACTATTTGGCACTAACCATAACTTGTCAACCACTCCTAGTGAGGTGGCGTCCAGTATTCGCAGTGGTTCTGGCGAACACATGGCCTCTCAAATAGGTTTGAGTGCTCCGTTGGCCTTCCTGGCTCCTACTGTGTGCCCTTCTCACACAAACAACCAACGCGCAACAACACTGAAGCAAAAGAGTGGGCTTGTACACGGCACGGCGTCACCTGACTGTACTGCTTTCCAACACACTCGTGAGATAGGAGCCTTTAAACTTGCAATTGAGCTAGGAGTTCTGAACTTGGAGTTGGACCAGGAGTCCTAACAATTGAAGACGAACTGAGAGTGTAAAATTTTGAACTTCGAGCCAGCCAATGTCACAAGGCCCCTCCTACTCACCTTGCTGTGGTTCTGACAAAGACATTGCCTCTCAGCGGTCCGTGTGATCCGCTACCTTTCTCAGCCCCTACTGTATGCCCTTCTCGCCGCAAGCCTTGCTTGTAATCTACGTACGCATTCTGGCCGCGGTACTTGCCATCATTTGCTACTGCCGGCCCAGCTGTACTTGCTGCTAAGAGTCTTTCTCGCTGAGCTCTGCAGCATACAGAGCAGAGGGACATAATGGCAGCAGGATGTTATTTGTGAGAAGCGACGGATACCTGGAGGCTCTCTGCTGCTTTTTGCTGGGAGATTTGGCACATGGCTGGCACTATTCGGTGATAACGACGAGACTGATGCACAGAGCATTGGTGACGTATACGTCACGGGGAGCTGCCCGATGTGGGGTGGGAAACATAGGTGCAGTATGCAGACCGACATCTTGGCATAGCTGCTGTTGACACATGCATGTCCGGCATAGATGGCCCAATGACATAGAACGCAGTAAGTGGCAGAACAGCAGCTGCTGTTGCTAGTGGCATGAGGTGCTGTACTGCTGTTTAACGTGATGCTGTGGATTGAGTGTGCTATTGTGATTGCTGATGCGCAACTGCAGGAGCAAGCAGACTGCATGAAGTATGCACTACATACCTTGCATCCCTGTCGAACTCCGTTTCTGTTTCCAGCATACGTGTTGCTGATTCATCCTTCGCTGCCAAAGCTACGTTTGTGCTGGCGTATGTGGTGTGGACATCCTGCTTTTCATCCTTCTTTGTGCTGAAAGATAGAGGGTCCCCCCTTTGCTGCTTTGCTTTGCGTACTACTGCTGTGTTGTCGTCCTCTGCGGGTGCATCTGCTTCATCAGTGGCTCGTTTGCGCATGTTGACGCGGTTCTTGCGCTGCTTCATGGCTACTGGAGCAGCTGCAGGTGCAGATGCTGCAGCCTGCTGCTCCTGTACTGCCGCTTCCTCACCATCCATGCTGGCGCACAGCTGCTCTGAGAGCACCACTTAGGTACAGAAAGCAGTACCAGAAGCTGCCTGAGTGTTGAATACTGGGAGCTGCGAAGCCAGTACCGATGACAACCTTACTGGCGAGGTGGTGACTGTGTTAGAGCTTTCTGCAGAAGTCGATACATTGGGTTCAAGACAGTGATAACCAAACAGTTCCAATTGCAGTTCGCTCGTCCAGTCAGCCAGCAGACGGAGCAATGTCAGAATCGGAATGACATGCTGCGTGCACAGCACAGAACATCGCCCGCGCTTTGATCATCAACTTGTGATGCGCTGTAGATGGTTTTCGCCCGGGATGGCATTCGCTCTTTGTCACCCTTCGACCACCCGTTGATATGGCAATTTTGAACTTGCCATATCGCAAGCGAGCATACTGCGTGCTTTCCAAAGCACACTATGTAATTAATGACTGATTGACGGGTTTGGTGAGCCACACACTCAGCAGGCTGTCGTGAAGCCACTTTCTGTCCCTGTGAAAGCTTACTGAAGTCTGAATCGGCTCTAATGGTGGGGAAGAGGCAGCAATGGGTGACAACTAGGTAAACAAGCGTGTTTGGACCTACCTTTGTGCATGTAAACGTACAAGCTCTCACACCCCTCTGTTTGTGCAGCGTTGCTGGTTTCACCAAGGCACCCAGGAAGCAACAACAGCTGTATCCCGCCGGAGCGCGTGACCAACCATTGTGAGTCCGATCCCATTCCCACAACCAGCTATGTCGTATCTCTCTCTCTACAGTCATGTGACAGCCCATGGTGCTCAGACGCAACGGGATGATTCCTCACTGGTCTGATTGCAGTCTCAGCCATCATCCAGCAGGACCGCAACTATATCGAGCGTGCAAACACTCGTTTTTGACGCAGGCACGAGCTCAATGGGGTTTACGACGCAGTTGCGGCTTCGACTAGCACACCGAAGCCATCAGCAAGAGCTACAGAGCCTTACAACAGCAGCACATGGGCCGCCCTCAGTGCAGCAGTTGCTGGAACTTCAGGCAGCACAACCCCCATCCTGCAACTTCAGTACAACATACAGCCTCAAAGCTTTTCCAGTCTGTCAGCTGACACAAGCAAGCCATACGTCAGCAGCACATCAGCAGCAGAAGCAGCCGATGGTGGCAATGGTATGCTACCAGCTAGCTCCAGCGCACTATGCAAGCCAGCCACAGCAGCGCCAGCTCCAGGGCAGACAGAAGGAAAAGGTATATCCAAGGCAGTGGTAGCTGCAGCTGATGATGATACATGCTTGGAAGCGGACTCGGCGGTTGCAGAGGGGTCTGCAGGTATATCACCAACAGCAGCAGCTGCAGCAGCTTCTGCTATATCCGCAGCAGAGAATCCAAGCAGTGGCCTAGCCGTTCAAGGTATGGCCCTGATGAGCCCAAACTCAGCTGATACAAGCAGTGGCGGCAGCAGGAGCTTTGAAACTGCAGCAGGACAGATGCGACAACAGCGTCAGCCTCAGCAACAGCAGCAACAAACCGGTGTAGCCCTCCGGGGGCATAACAGCACTGTCAGCCGTATACCCAAGCCTCTTATGACTGCAGCGGGTGTTACCAGCGGTGCCAGCAGCAACAATAGCAGAGGTGAAAGTCGTTCTGCCGCAGCTTCTGTTGACACCTACGTGGCTACAGCGCCTATGACAAACACAGCACCAGCAGCAGCAGCAGCAAATCATGCAAAGGATGTTCTAGTGACCCCAGCTGGTTCAGCAAGTGTCAGCATGCGACACAGCAGCAAAAGCAGCAGTGGGACCCGTACTGCAGCAGTAGTAACAACAGCAGCACCACCTCGATTGCACACGGCAGCAAGAGCAGCAGCGCGCAGGAGCACTAGTGATCGCAAGTCAGACTCTGCTGACACCCAGCATACTACTGTCGCTGTATCAGCTGTTAGCCCACCCAGCAAAAGCAGCAGCAGCAGCAGTGGTTACAGGGGTGTGACACATAAGGCACCATCAGCAGCAGCTGCTGGTACTGCTGCTGCTGCGGTTGCTGGGAATCCAGCTGGTGCAGCTGCTAGCACCAGCAGCAGCGTAAGCGGCAGATTGGAGAAGCTGCAGCGGCTGAAAGCTAGGCGCATAGGGGCTACAACACCAACAGAAAACTCTTCACAACGAACAGCAACAGCAGCAGCAGCAGCAGCAGCGGAGGGAGCAAGAGACCAAACGCACAGTAGTGCTCCTGTCCAGCAGCAGCAGCAACAGCAGCAGGATAGCTTCTATCCCAAGATTGATGCAGCACACTTGAATATGCCGCCTTACGGCGTTGCAGGGAGTCCAGCATCACCAATGGATGCTGCTGCTGCTGCTGCTGCTGGCAGGCCCTACAGGGTCTCAGAAATGATCCGACGGTTCAGGGAGACTCCACCACTACCGCGTGAACTGCGTGGCACAGCTGCAACAGCAGCACCCTGGGCTCAGGTGAACACAGCAGCACCTAGTTCTGTTGCTGCTGCTGCTGACGGCGAGAACAGCAACGACTACGTCATGCTTCAAGAGCCCTTAACTAATGATGATGCATACTCCGCTGAGCGGTTGTGGGTTCCAGGTGCACGTAACCTTGATTATCAGGCAGCAGCAGCAGCAGCAGCGCCAGCTGATCTCAGCAGTGCTACAGCGGGTGATCTGCCATCTGCACCAGCAGCAGCAGCAGCGATGGCAGTAGCAGCAGCAGTGCCAGAACCTACCTGGGCTGATCAGTTCACTGGGTACGATCTTTATGGTCTGGGTCCTAGATCTGCACCACCCACTGCTGCTGCTGCTGCTGGCAGCAGTCAACATGCATTCGCAATGCAAGTTCACCCGCTGCACATCCAAACACATCAGGCGCTACTATTTCCCCGTAGTGCTGCTGCTACATCCCCGGCAGCAGCAGCAGCAGTGGATAAAGATGCTACAGCAGAACTGCTTGAGCGATGTAGGAGGCTGCTAGCCAACAAAGCTCTGCCAGCCGGCGCCCAGCAGCAGCAGCAGAAGCAGCAGGTCCCCCTGATCAACGTGCAGTCATCAACAGCTGTCAATCCTTCTCCTGCTCAGCAGCAGCAGCAGCAGGGTGGCATAGAGGCGGAAGGCAGCAGCACAAGTGTTTGGCGGCAGCAGCTGGTGAGTGCTCCTGGGCTGCCAAAATAACGTCAGGACGCAAGCAGTCAACTGTTATGCATCATAACCATGGAAGTGCATTTTGGTACAGCTTTCTGTGCGCCTAGCAGGGCATGACAGTGGCGGCAATTTGGTCCTAGGAAAGCGCTAGGAGCTGCTATGGCATAGCAGTAGTACTCTGGGTACTTTGCAGCCGTGTAACCCTCCCCAGAATGCCGTTGGGAC
Source organism: Coelastrella sp. UTEX B 3026 (assembly GCA_002588565.1). Taxonomy (NCBI): domain Eukaryota; kingdom Viridiplantae; phylum Chlorophyta; class Chlorophyceae; order Sphaeropleales; family Scenedesmaceae; genus Coelastrella; species Coelastrella sp. UTEX B 3026. The sequence goes on from NSMO01000329.1 coordinate 8,960, forward strand.
GCAAAAGGTGGTGAGTTATCCACTGTACCTCCTCTCTGGAATGTCTTGCACGCGGTTGTGCAACCTTTTCCAGAGAGGAGGTACAGTGGATACCTCACCGTCCAAGACGATATTCTCCACACTTTATGACAGCAGAGTTTGGACCAAAACATGATTGGTGTGTTGTACTGGATGCAAACCACCTGCAGACTGTTATAACAGTATGTGTGCATGTGTGCCGCTTGTCAGTCCCTAGTGCTCGTCACAGCTTCCAAATTGACGATGATACACAGCTTGAGACAATTAACTATTCATTGGGAATCACCACCAATGCAAACATCCAAGCAATTGGAGTATCACTAAAGACATCAAGTGTCACTTGTGCTAGTTTGCTTCACCACAACAGACCAGAAACCAAAATCAGCAGCAGTAGCAGCAGCAGCAGCAGGAGTAGCAGGTTATAGATGTAACCAACAACAAGATCAAGATCACCGTCCTGTTCTTGGTAATGAGCTGAAGATAGTCGGTTGGTCATTGCTCAAGTTGGTACAATAAGATCGTTTGATTATGCGGTCAGCAAGGCACAGCAGCAGCAGCAGCAGATTGTGTTTGTACGTATAATGGGCAACATGGTAGTTCCTTAGGTAAAGGCGAACAGTCCTTGCTCAAGGTGTCAAGATTTCAGCTCCTGATGTGTGATGCCATGTATTGTTTGCAGAGGAAGCTGTTGGAAGAGTTTGGTTCCCCAGCAGCGCAGCAGCACCAGCACCAGCAAGGCAACCAGCTGGTGCAGCTCACCAACCTGCCAGGCCCAGCAGCAGCAGCAGCACCAGCTGCTGCTAAGCCTGAAGACCTTTTGTTGAAGTGGCGTATGCAGAGGCAGCAGCAGCAGCAACCTGGCAGTGGTACACAGCTTTCATCTCCGAGCAAAAGCTTGGCAGCGGCGCATTCACTGCTGCAGGGACTGCAGCAGCAGCAGGGGGCTGTTAGTGGATTGCAAATGCAGCGGCTGCCAGCTACAGGCAGCAGCAGCAGACCAGATATCGTGCCACCGTTACCATCCATCGATAACTGGCGGCGGGTGCTGGCTGCACAGTGCGGCAGAAGCAGTAGCAGCAGTGCAGCAGGATCAGATCTGCAATTGAGTCCGATCAAATCCCCTGCAGCAGCAGCGGCAGCAGCAGCAGCAAGGTCAGCTGTGATTGCAGCAGGCCTGAAAGCCCTCAGCTCACCAGATAAGGCTGCTGCTGCTGCACTTCTACTGAGTGGCAGCGGAGGTGCTGCTGCTGCTGCTGGCAGCGCTGGCAGCAGCAGCACTCTGAAAGGAGTGGAGCTCCTGAACGACTGGCGAGCAAGGTTGCGTGCTGCAGCAGCTCTTGGAAGCACTGCTGCCAGCAGCAGCGATGCAGGCGAGCCTGAGCTGTGCAGGGTGGACAGTGACCATCCAGCAGCAGCAGCAGCGGCGGCAGTGTGGACAGGAAATGAGGTGCCTGACCTGTCACCTCCAGCAGCTGCTGCTGCTGCAGCGGACAGATCTGTGGCAGTGGCAACTGCAGGGACGATGTGTCTTGTTCCAGAGACAAGCAGCAACAGCACAGGCTTCAGCACCGACCATACAGGACAAGACGGTACAAGTGTGTTGGAACAGCAGTTTGCCACTGCTGCTGCTGCCAGTCCACCTCAGCACGAGCAGCAGCAGCGAGCAAGCCCACAGAAGCAGCAGCAGCAGTCAATGGTGAATAGCAGCAGCAGCAGCAATGGTATCTATCAGATAGATCCAAGTATGCAAGCATGCCTGGAGAAGCGCCGAGCAAGCATAGCAGCAGCAGCAGCAGATCAGGCAGCAGCCACACCAGCAGATGCTGCGGCCTCAGCAGCAGAAAGCCCAGATCTGTTCCATTCAAGTCTCAGCAGCTCTGCCTTAAACCCACACTTAAGCCCACAAGGAGTTACCCGTGAACATTCTGGCCTCGCTGCTGCTGCTGCTGCTGCTGAAGTAGCAGCAGCAGTGCCAAACAACAGTACCTGGGCAGCCAGCACTGGCCCTAATGTAAGTGAACCCAATCTCACTCATCTCAACCATCAGGCTGACGAGCTGGCCTCACTGCAGGATAAGCAGGCAGTGGGTGAATCCGAATACATGCATGGCTACGATGTTTCTAATAAAGCAACTGACAAGGCTGATTATTATAAAGCATCTGATCCTCTGGCAGATCCAAATAACATTAAGTCAGAATTGAGCACAGGGTTTAGTGAAGAGCAGCAAACAGGGGCTGATGATCTGTTCAAGGAACTGTTGCAATCCATGCCTCAAGCTGTGCTACAGAAGCTGCCAGGGCTGGGCTGCAGCAGCAGCAGCAGCACTGGCAGCAGCAGCAACTGGAAAGCGATGCTGGCTGCACAGTTAGCAGCAGCAGCAGGGCCTGCAGCTGAAGCACTAGCACCAATGGGGCAAGAAGGTGCGATTGATGCTGCTTTTGATGCAGTGCAGCAGCCGGGTGACACCTTGACAGAATCAGGCACTGCCGTGCTGCCACCAGCAGCAGTGGCAGCAGCAGAGCCGGCAGCTGTTGCAGGTCACATACAGCTTGACAGATCGGAAACCTCAATGGCAGCAGCAGCAGCTGTTGCTAGCAGTACTTGTGAACCAGTAGGGTTGAGTGATTCAGCAGCAGCTGCTGCTTGGGAAGTGCAGGAGATCGTGATTGGTAGTCCAATGTTAGATCCAGAGCAGCAGCAGCAGCAGCAGCAGCAGTCAATGCCAGTTCCTGAGCCGGCTCAGGCGCCTGAGCATGACATGCCTGCAACAATCGCTGCTGCAGCAGCACAAAGCAGCTGTGCAGATGCACTGACAGTTGCAGCGCCACTGGTTCAAGATGCGCAGCAGCAGCAGCAGCAGAGAAAGCAGTCATTGGCCCGCAGAAAGCTGCAGTTGGAGGATGACAGCAGCAGCAGCAGCAGTGATAGCACCTCCGCACTGCTGCTGCAGCATCCTGCAATTACAGATCTCTCCGGGCCTTGTACTGGTACGCCTGCTTTTACCACTGCTGCTGCTACCCCGGCCAGCGGCAGCAGCAGTAGTATTCAAATTCAACCAAAGGAGTTTACTGAAACGTGGGTGCCAGGTGGCAGATGTGTGCTGAGCTTTGCACATCCAACAGCAGCAGCAATGGCAGCAGCAGCAGCAGCGGAGCCTGGCAGCAGCAGCGGCAGCAGCAAAATGCATAAGCCTCCTGTACCCTGGAAGCCTAGACGAGGGCTCGCTGCTGCGTCTGTGGACTCACACTCTTCTGCAGCGGCAAATGCAGCAGTTAGGGACAACGGCAATGCAAATACTGCTGCTGCTGCTGTGGATGCATTGGTTGCTGCTGCTGTTGACGATGCATTGGTCTGTGACAGTGCTGAACCCCTTGCTGCTGCTACTGGAGATCCCGACCAGCCACTACCCTCAGCAGCAGCAGCAGCAGCAGGTGTTGCAACACAGCCAGATCCAGAAGTTGGCAGCACCAGTACTGCAGCAGAGACCCTTGTCACCCCAGAAGCAGCAGTAGCTCATGCTGGCAGGTCCAGCCACAGCAGTAGCAAGGGTTCCCAGTTGGACAAACCCATCAGCAGCAGCAGCAGCAGCAGGCCGATTAAGCCAGCAGCAGCAAAGCAGATAGCTGACAGGTTCAACACTAAGGCGCTGCCAGGTCATAGTAGCCCACCACCACTGCCTGCTGCTGCTGCTGATGATGATGATATCAAGTCCCCTATCAACAGCCCTGTGTTGGTTGTGAGCTTGCCTTCAAACTCGTCAGTCGGTCTTGAACCCGGTGGCTCGCATGGTGCTGCTGCTGGCGCTAGTAGTATGGCAGCAGCGGTGGCAGCAGCAGCAGCAGGATTGCCACCTACTGGCAAGCCAGATCGAACATGCTACTATGTTAGCGATCTGGGGTATAACTCGCTGCTGAGCCCTAGCAGCGGCGGCAGCAGCAGCAGCAGCAGTAGTCCGTTGCTGGCTGCATCGGAAGTTGGTTGCTTGGTTGATGATGCTGTGTGTACTGCACTGTTCAGCAGTCCATTACGCTGTGGGTTAGATCGGCAAGCTGATGACGCAAGTATCAAAGCAACAGCAGGAGGGGGAGAGCTAACTGAAGACAATACGTGCTTAGACGGCCCTGGGGCCACAATTGATGCTCAGCAGCAGCAGCAACAGCAGCAGGACCCAGAGCTGCAAGGACAGCAGCAGCAGCAGCGTCAGCCGGATCAGCCGCTCGAGTTGCAGGAGGACTCTCTACAGCAGCAGCAGCTTGAACAGATTCCTGCGGCGCAAGCGGTTGAGCAGCGGCTTCAAGGTCTTGTTGGGTCATTGACTGAGCTGCAACAACACATAGCTGGTCAAAGGCAGCAGCCTCAACAACAGCAGCAGCAGCCCCAGCTAGTAGACCTACAAGCGCATCCTTCCGTAGGAGATCAGCTGCGGATTCAGCAGCAGCAGCAGCAGCATAGTGAACAGCCAGGCGATTGGATTGCAACCGCGTCGGCAGGGGTGTCAATGCAGTCAGCTGACCAGCACTGGCAGCAGCATCAGCAGGTTAGCAGCGCAGAACAGCCGCCAGAGCTCAATGAGCTGCCGTCTGCAGATGTCCAGCCACAACAGCACGAGCAGCATGAGGTCGAGCAAACAGCGGATCTTGCAAACTTGCATATGACGAACTTTCCATTACGGCCGGAGCAAGAGCAGCAGCAAGACAGATTTGACAATCCTGTCAATGTGCCTTCAGCAGGGCTTGAAATGCTGTCAGCTGTGCCCCAGCAGCAGCAGCAGCAGCAAGTAGACCGTGAAGGTCTAGTGAACGATGAAGCTCATGGTTCATTCATGACAGAAGCTGATCTTCAATCGGATCAGCAGCAGCAGCTTGACGTCAAAGAACAGTGCCTTGATCACCAGGAGTTGCCCTTAGCAGAAGCCCGGCTGCAGCCGCCAGAGCAGCAGCAGCGGCAGCAGCACCTCCACAACAGAGAGCAGTCCTTTGACTTTCAGGTATCAGAAGTTCTGCTGCAGCCACCAGAGCAGGGGCAGCAGCAGCAGCTGTGTGTGATGTGGTCAGAACAGTCCTCTGACCTCCAGGAGTTGCCCTCAGCAGAAGTCCCACTGCAGCCTCTGGAGCAGCGACAGCAGCAGCAGCAGCTTCCAATCAAAGAGCAGTCCTTTGATATCCAGGAGCTGCCGTTAGCAGAAGTTGCGCTGCGGCGGCAGCAGCAGCAGCAGCTTCACTACCACGAGCAGCAGTTGGATCAATTAAGACTGCCGGCAGAGTTGCATGGTCTGTCTGTGGCAGACATCCAGCAATCACCACCACAGCAGCAGCAGCAGCAGTATGACGCCTCCAAGGGTCCACCAGCAGACGCTGTGGTGCTGCCAGATGTTGCCTCATTACAGCAAACACAGCAGCAGCAGAAGGATTCTGAGGAGTCAGCGGCATTGCCTCATCTTCCCTGGAGCTTGTTAGTCCCTGCTGAACACATACCGGTAGTACAATCCATCGCTGCCACCGATCCACAGCTTGCTGCTTTGCTGGCAGCAGCAGCAGTGGCACAGCAACAAATGCATGCACTAGAGCGGCAGCAGCAGCAAAGGGATAGTGTGGATGATGATGTTGGCCGATCTGCAAGTACCAGCTGTAGCAGTGGGAGCAGCAGCGGCAGTGGCAGCAGTAGCAGCAGCGGTAGTGTTGCTGAGCAGCAGCAGGAAGTTCATCAAAAGATTCAGGCATGCTTAGATAGGTTGGATGAATTGCTTATGATTGGATACCAGATCTGACCGGTCGCTTTGGCTTTATTTGTAATGCATAGGCATGTTTCCGTCTGCTGGACTAGCCGTCTGTACATAATGTGGCCTTCCGGACAGATGCACACTGCAGGTGCATGCAGTTGGAAACGTACGTCAGCAACCTTCGACTTCATTTGGAACGTTGATTCCTCTGGACTAGTGCAAGGCAATGCCACATAATCAGTTGTGCACAACAGCTCGTCCTTCCATGTGCATGTCGTCTGGTATAGGCTCAGCACTTGTTGTGCCGTTGTGCACAACAGACAGATCTCAATATGACTACCCCTCGTTACTAGCCCAGACAGGGTGTTCTGGGCCTAGTAACGGCCCAGAACAGGGTTAGTCACCCTAGTAACAGCTCACGACTGTTACCATGGTAGTAAATCAATGGTACTATGCTGGTAACACATAGCTGTACTAGGGTAGTACACCTGGCCTAGCCTAGTCA
>NSMO01000330.1:0-15368 GCA_002588565.1 Coelastrella sp. UTEX B 3026
TCTGGTGACCGGCCGGAGGTGGTGCCGTGTCTCAAATGGGTTAGAGGGCCCGCACACCAGTAATTCCCCTGTGTCCCCAGATGAGCAAAGGATCTTTCACACTACTACTGTGCATACAGAGTATGTTGCCTGCTGCTGCTGTTCAGCATACTGCTAGCAGATCACGCTGACAAGCATTACACCCCAATGCGCTCCAACCCATCTGACGGTTGTAAGGTGATGCAATAGGTATATTGCGTTTGTCTGGAGCGTCAATGACACGGATGTCGCGCTACTGCTGTGCATGCAGAGCGCCCCCCCCCCTCAAGGCGACCTCAACCCCCCAGTGCAAATTTTCTGACCAGCTGTGCGATGTTAAGTAATGCTTCTACTAGGTAGATGTCAACACTAATAACGTATTGTGAAGGGAGGTTGTGTCACAGAGTTTTCCCAAACTGTTGGGAAGTTTCCCATGGGAACAGCTTTGGGAAACTTATGGGAAACGTATGGGAGCTTTGGGAGCCATGGGAGCAGTTTGGGAGCGGTTTGGGACATTTCTGCTGGTCACAGTGAACATGTCAACCCAATGCGCTCCTACCCATCGAACACATGTCTCGCACAATTGTTTAGCCTGGAAGGCAGGCCATAATCATATACTTTGCAGGTAAGTCTGTTCCTTGACTTGCGTGCACACGTGTGAAAGTTGCGCGATATGAAATATTGTTGTGCGGCTTGGGCATGGCACAGCTGCGCTCATGTGCCGCATTATTTTTGAGCCTGAACATGTACACTGCACAACAATCCGTGCGGGCTGGCCATTTGTGGTGATAATCAACTGCCAAATTGTCACGGAACCTGGTGCCCGCAGTGCATATGCATGTCCGATGCACGATCACACATGCTCAATGCAAGCATTGTCTGAATACATTATGACTTTGATGCCACGGAGGCTGTGAAAATGTCCCAATCGGAGGCGTTCTCCGCGGGCCCGAATCAGTGAATACACGCCTAAGGGCCCGTTTCTTCCATGACCCACGGTCACGGTCATGGATGGCATGCTTGACCGCGCGGTGACCGTGGTCTCGCTGATGGTGTTTCTACAAGCGGTCACGACTACTGGGGACCGCGACGGTCACGCCCAGACCCCAAAAACCCGTGGACGTCGTTTGTCTTCAAACCGTCCTTACAAGGCTTGCAACATCAACAGGTTGCTGTTGAGCGGCGGGGAGCTAGCCATGAGGCCGGCGATTGCCCTAGATCATCGCATCAGCTGCTGATGTTAACACGATGAACGTTTCTCCACCGCAGGCGTTGAACACAGCAGCGAGAGATGCTGAAATCTTCCGAGAAATTGTTATATACAACCTACCAACCATTCTCGAGGTTTGTGGCCTTGACTGCATCAACAGCACTGAATCCTGCAGGATGCTGCTGCTTTGAGACACTTTCAAGAACTGAGTCCTGCTTTCAAAGGTACCGTGCTCTGCTTCAGCCAATAGAAATAGGTTCAACATCAGGGCTAGCTGTGGACTGTTTGGCAACCATAGGCTGCAACCGCCACAGGATATGGCTGCCAGGCACACTCATGAGTAGCACCGCCCCGAGCAGCATACACCCATAACCCCCACACATCCCCCAAATGTTACACAACCCACTCACACATTGTGAATGAATGAATGAGCTCCGCATAGCGCTGTCAAGGGAGCGCTAGCGTAAGTTGAGGAAGGGTAATGTGTGTGTCGGAGCGACTTCACATTCCCTACCGTACACATTGTCACACACAGCGCCAGGCAGCTGCAGCAATATGCCAAGCGGCTTTCTGTGACTTTCGCTGCATTTACCTCTTTACATACTCGAGCCACACTTCACGCTTCAATCCCCTTGAAATCTGATGACAAGACTGTGTGCTCCACAATTGAAGCCAATGCAGCAACCCCACAACGCAATGAGTGCACCCATTAGCAGACGGGCCCAACCCCACATCTAGAGATCATGTCGTTACCTGATAACAGTTTGGCATATGACCAGGGTATTTGAACACCATCAAGAAGACCTAAGGCAGGGGCACCAGTCTCTGCAACCCGTAGTATGGGTCTACTTACCCATGACCACGAGCCTCTGGGATGGTTCATGAAGCTGTCTTTGACGAAAATGGTCGGTCTTGGATAGGACCACAGTTATGTGAATGCAGTAAGCCACTGGATCAAACACAGAGCTCTTGCGTCTCAACAGAACGAACAACATGTCGCTCAATCCCCACACCATCCACACACACACACACATATGGTAATCCATAAGAACGCAAAGAAGGCAATGAGGATTGCATACCATAATGCCAGAGATGAACGATCAGACCTGTCTGACCAGCAAACTGCAGCAGTGTGGTAGGCAGTTTGGGTATACCTCCACTCTTCGCCCTTGATACGCCTGATGCCGTTCAACAACCCAGACAAGAACGGCCAGCGCTGCCATACAGTCAAGTCCCAGCCCTGCACACTCAAGAAATAATTTTAAGTCAAGTAATTCAACACTGACATATAACCAGCGGAGCGGGCATAGAACCACGCCACCAAGCACATGACCACCTCGGCTGGATTCTGAAATATGGACAGCAGATCCACAGACACGTTGACATGCGTGTAGCAGGAGGCTTGACTCCAGACTCGACTGCTGATCGTGGGGCATGCATTCTGAATGTAGATGGTTTAAGTGTGGCTGCCGACCCTAACACTCAGAGCCACACAGCACTGAAAGGAAACTGCTGGACAGGTGAGTTAGAAGTGCATGGATGTCAGATGCCTGAATTGTGAACTCCTTTGTCTGGCCGGCGCTGACCACGAGTGGGCCGCTATGGTCGTACAGCACCGGGCTGCCCTGTGCTCCGGATGAGTAGACATGAAAGCAGGTTGCCCCATTGTTAAGCAGTGTGGATGTGCACACAGCCAGAGCACACGTGTCAGTGGTACCTGCTGTACACATGTGAGCACAAAACTGCTGATTCCTGCAGACCAGAGGGCACACACTGTACATGATGTCATTGATCTTTGCCACCAGGTCAGAGGTGCTGGCCACTGGAAAGTAGAGGCCGCTGTTGCTTGTCAGGTTTCTCAGGAAGGTGGCATCAACTGCTAAACCCACACCAATGGTGATGAGGGTCACGCCAGCATTCTATATAGCAGTTGCAGTACTGCACTAGTGGGGTTGGGGTCACCACCGTCATTGCACTGACAATCTGTGATCAGTACGCAACAACTGGATGTTGTCAGGAGACCCAGCACTGCAATACCTGGCCAGAGCATTCCCAAGGCCGCCCTTCAGGTTGGTCTGTGAGCCCAGCCACTGAGTACCATGGGAGCTAAGCAAACTACGGGGTGTTTGCTGCACAGCAAGCAGACAGACACTCTTCAGTGCTGGTTGACACGTTCCGCTGCTCAACTGCTAGAATGCCAGCAGGTCACTCATTCGTCTCGAAAACTACCCTGGATCGAGAAATTAGCTGGGCAAATATTGTGATACATGCAGATGTGTATGCATATGCATGTATGCATTTGCCATAGGCGGTGTGAGATAGCAGCGGCAGCTGCTGCATAGCAAGCACATGTCAGACACGATGACCAGAACTGCTTGTACCAGCTGGTTCCAGCTGACCCGGCTTACTTGAAACAGGATGGCACCCAAGGCCAGCATCAGCAGGAGGCTGTGACGACCCATTGGTCTGGGTTGACTGTTTCAGGGGACCCTGCAGGAAACAAAAATATGTCAACATAGCTCAGCCATGCTGCTGATTATCACAGTTTCTGCTGGCTTGTATCTCTCATATACGTATATGAGCTATACCGAAGCTTCTCAAATACTTCAGGTGTGCACAAGTACGCTCAACGCGTCTACTACTGATGTCAGCCCCTCTGTTTTGGCTGTTCCTGGCAGAAGAATGCGTTGAGGTGATACAGGCTTAAGGGTAACGCAAATTAGACGTGCACTGATCGTCCATACAGAAAACATAGGCGACAATGGCTGTGGTTTGGCCAGGATGCAGAAACGCTGTAGCTGAGGGGTGGGCAAGACCGGTACAACACAAGATGCCAGGCGCCGTTACTTTGATGCAAGGTTATCGTGTGCGCACACCGACATATTGAGCGCAACACCTGCGATCGCTGTCAACGACCTGATTTCCGCGATTGCTCCGAAGAACACCGAAGGTCTCGGATTGGACAGACCTTGATTTGCTGAGTAGCAAAACTCATCATCACGGTGGTTATCGCACTCCTGATGTAAAGCAGATATACGTATCACCACGACCAATGAGGGCGTTGCGTCGTTTCCTCCGAAAGGTACGAGTACGTCCGTCTACGGGCAGAGGCTGCGCGGGCCAACAGACGTAGCTACGTCAAGCGCCTCAGTACGTGGTGTCAATGGTTTAGTATTGCGCCGGAGCTGCCAGCGGGCTCAGTTGGTCGAACGGGTGTGCGACGCAGCCAATGTCACTTGCTGCGGGCAACATTGACGCCCTACCGGTAGAAGCGGCACATGAAGTGCGGCTTAACCGGCAATTTGTATATGAAAGGCTTATAATTATTATGCGTTATTGATTTGGTGCTCAGCAGTGCAGAACCTGTATCGCTCTGTAGCGACCGAGTCCAGAGCGGGTGACACACCGACCAAGACCAGATCTGGTGAAGGGCCTCATTGACTGACTGACAAAGCTGTTGGTCAGCAATCACCGATGGAATAACCACCTATCAGCTGGAGCATTGTTGAACGGTAGCGTTCACTAGGGGTTTAGATTGCCACAACTGCCTCCTCACACTGGCCCAGATCAAACCGATACTTCACCTGAGTTCCCTGAGAGCTGGGGAACATGAGGGCACGTATCCAGGGTAAGTCCTGTTTGTGACAAACGGCCTTGAAGCCAGCTCCTGCACGTATGCAGGAGCAGGCATTTCTGCAAACTATACATGCGTGTACAGCCATCTGCTCTAAAGCGAATTCACATGGGGTGCTAGTTATACATCTCTATAGTCTACTGGTATTTCACACTGATGGTTTCCTTGTACTCGATGGCCTAGTCGGCGTGGGTGGGGCACGCCACCCCATGGCCCCGGACGCTGACCCTGTGTTTCACTTTACTTCAGGTAATTCCTTGATGCAGTCGACGGCTTCAAATGTGCAGTGAGCGCTGATGTGTCAGAGCCTGTCACGATGATCAGCTCCAGTCTTCTTTGGGTGGCGACCGCCCGCATATGGCACTGCAGCTTTGCCAGCACATCTATCTTGTTGCATTGGCTCCGTTTACTTTACGCTGACAGAGTCTGTTGATGCAAGGTGCGTGATTGCCATGGCATTGCATATTTTTAGCAGTGAAAATTACCGTGCCCATTCTCTCAGACAGGGATACTCACAAAGTCTTGTGAAGTCTTTACTTCTGTTAGGGAACTGGTGAATATCCAGCTTGAGTGAGATGATTATCATTCCTCAGTGCAGGTATTTTGCAATGACTTTATCCGGACAAAGACCTACTCGGACGTTTGTGCTTAGGCTATGTTATATGACTGGCGTCAAAATAAATGATCCAAGCAACCACCAAGCTGCATCACATTCAGCACTTATGATGGCAACCTGTCAATCACATCCAAAGTCAGGTCCAGTTGTGCTTCCGAAGCCAGCAGTGCTTGCCATGATTTGATATAGTATATGATCACTCAGTGTGCTGGATCAGCCTAACACATCTCTGTTGGACTGAAACACAGCTATGGGGGTTTTCCAAACAACGTACTTCTTACTCTTAACCACTCTAGAGATCTGTACTGTTTGCTTATAAGCTTATATTGCCTGCGTCACCTCGAGCTTTTCAGTGTGTATTTTTTTCAATGTGTATTCAAGTGTAATGACTACCTGTTGGGTACTCCACGTGGGGCATGGTGTACACGTAGTCAGGCGCACAATCAGCAGGCCTTTGATGATGATGGCGACCATTGGTGTTGGCATCATCAGCAGCAACCAGCCGAGATTTGGTCAGTGCAACTTTGCAACATCAACAGCTTACGACTGCTGGCCCAGCTGGCCTGACCAACGTCGGGCCAGCTGGCATTTGCCGGCAGCAGCCTCAGACACTGTCCTGAGCTGAGGCCTCAGCTGAGGCCTAGGCCTCAAGGCAGGGACTAGTCTAGGAATTGCAACTTTTCTTGACACTTTTCGTGACGTCCCTCTACCACACTGTGCGGGATGATGGGTTATCACGCACAGTTTAGGAACCAATGAGCGTGTACAGGCGTAAATGTACGTGCGCACCTGATACTTCTACATCGGGAGTATCGACGCCTCGGAAGTGTCGTTCAGGTGCGAGCCCGTCTTCATATTTAGCGAAGCACCAGCCACGCCTTGTATTGTAGATGATTTATCAAAGGATGAGCCGCTATCAGGCTGGCTATCTTCAGGTAAGGGGGACATGTCGACAGCTGCAGCTGGTTGGGCCCACTTGCGGGAATATCTTGGCATCTCACAGAGACTGCGGAAGAGCAACTTCAAACGAGCGCGCATGATTAGTGTAAGCTGCTTTGATGATGTCCAATGCCCCCGGTGCTGCGCACATGCTTGGAAACATCCACCCGACACGATCAACTGTGTGCTGACTGTCTGCAGCAACACGGAGAGGATATCTTGCTCACATGCCGGCAGATAGTCACGCTTACCATGAAGTCGCTCCATCATCCACCGGCAAAGGCCTCAAGCGGCCTGTATATTGCCAGGTAAGCCAAGTGTACCAGACCGCAATCAGCACTTTGGCGTCTGGCCAATAACTGAGCGTCGCTCCTTGATGATAACAACGTTTGCATGGCGTTAGTGCTGCTTCCCTGTTGCCTCAGGCAGTGCTATTGCTACTCGTTAGACGCCTCAGTACGAAGTATAGAGTTGGTCGGTCAGGGCCTTTGACGCAGACTCCCTAGGCCATGCATAATCTAGGGCATGCCCTGAAATTATCATGGAGTAAGCAGGGACCGCGCGATTTCGAAGGTTCCCGTTGGCATGGGTCAATAGTTGGTCGTTCATAGGCAGCCAGGTGATTGCAGCATCTCGCTTGCGTTACGCGCACTGCACTCGCATGTTTGCCTGCATCCATGTTTACGCAGCTGCCCCCTCTGACCATGCACCAGCTGCTTGGTCCTGTCGATGCTGCGTTGCAGCGGGCTCATTCCTGGTTTCCCGAGTCCTGCAAGGGCCTAGTGGGCTTGTACACCCACACGGGGGCTGTTAGGTTGTGAGCAGCCTGTCAACGCCGTGCAACGTGCCCCTGTGGCACTGGGGAGACACTGTCTTCTGGTTGATCTACCACTGCTGAGACTGCCCCTCGCCTGAACGTCGCCATCCGACTTGTCAATCAGCAACCCTGAATACGTTTGTTGTTGTTTGCCGGCTGCAGGTGCGAAACTGCTCTGTCAACCTCACCAGCCTTGGAAAGCAGTACTTTGTGCGCAAGAAAATCTGCAGTGCTCACTTGATAGTAAGTTCCCATGTTCAATGATGGCTCAACAATGCAGTGCATCTGGAACAAGTTGTGCATCTATCGCCTGCCACTGCATTGCTAATGACCGCCTGGGGCTGCTGCAGCGCCACGACAGCAGCAACTGCTGCAGGCATTGATTCACAGGCACATTCCGTATGTCTACGCCAAACCCTGTTCAGGTTCCACCCATCTGAGCAGCTCTGTTTTCACGGTGTGCAGCCCGCATGTAAGTGGAGAGGCTTGCAAAACTTACAGGGAAAACCTGGTTTCTGTCTATGTCACCTTTGCAGGCTGAATCCGTATTTCTGGACTCAGCTCATCATGGTGACGAGCCATTCCGTTTCTGTCAGCAATGCGGCAAGCTGGAGCCACTCACAGAGTTCGAAGGGGCAAAGAGGTTTGTAAAGTCATGTCGGGCAGGCCGCTTCATGTTTGTGCACAGGACACACACTACTACGCAGTTTTACTGTGTTGTTCAAGATGCCACGGCAGATGGCATTATCCTGGTGCCAAGCTGTTTGCGGTCCTGGATGTGAACCAGATCTGCCACAGCTGCAATTTGCACACCCTGCTTCCATTTTCTACCACTGTGGACTCTAGTGGCCTGATCACCGGTCCCACCCCTTGCCCGTGGTGTTGCCAACAGCCTCACACATTGTCCGCCACTGTTGCAGGAGCTGCCGGCTAGCCCTGCAACGCCGCCGTCTAAGCAAACAGCAAACTCAAAGCAGGTCCCGGAAGCGGCCCAGTAGTGACACATCCGAGGAAGATGATCACACACCGGAGCCATGGACCAGCAGAGCGCGTAAGGGCTACACGTCTGGGACAATCGCCGGGAGTCGGCTTGCCAATGCATACGCCTCTGGACCTTGTCATGGGGAGCAAGAGATGCAGCCACAGCAGGGTTTTGGCAGAACTTCATTCTGGAGCAGCACGGGGCACTTTGCGTACAGCTCTGCTGCCGCTGCTGCTAGTCTTGGGCCAGCAGCAGCAGCAGGAGTCTCACCACCTCTGCTGCAGCAGCTGACTAATCCAGACCAGGCAGCAAGCACCGGTGCAGAATGCGAGGGGTTGCGCGCATCCCTTACTACTGCATCAACCACCGGTCTCAATAACATCCAGTTCAGCGACGCCGGTGTTGCTGCTGCTGCTGCTGTGGGTGTTGACATTGCCCCAAGCTGGCTGGCTATGTGTGAGGCTCAAGCACAGCAGGCCGAAGCACAGCAGACCGAAGCACACCAGCAACAGCAGAAGCAGAAGCAGCAGCAGGCAAACAGGGTGACCATTTCTCCCCCAGAACAGTCTGATACCGGTGACCGTGTGTGGGATGAGATGTTACAAGCTGTTTGTGACAGCTCCCCAGCAACTGACGACGTAATCATCGACCTGCTAGCTTCCCAGCTGACAACAGCGGCACCAGAGGACAGGGCAAGCAAGCAGCAGCAGCAAGCAGCGGCAGCAGCACTGGCACAAGGTGGTGGCTACCCAGCGACGCACGACCAGAACCTTGCGAGCCCTGATCCCGCCAGCGTTGGCAGCAGAGCAGGTGCAGCAGACGTCGATCACGCAGATCCTGACCCCCAGCACCTGCTGCACATCATCCATCAGCAGCAATACCAGCTGCACCAGCAGCAGCAGCAACAGTATCAGCTGCAGCAACAGCTCCAGCAGCTGTTCCCGACACAGATGGATCTTCGGCAATCTACACCACCAGTAGATGCACTGCTTGCTTCAACAGCAGCAGCAGCACAGCTTGCAGCCACATGCGGCTTGGCTACACCTCAGGGCCCAGCAACCACCTGCGGTTCAAGTCCAGCTGGTGCTGCTGGCAGTACAGCAATATGCCAGCAGCAGTGGATAGCACCTACTAGCAACAGTACCATTCCTCACACGGCAGCTCACAGCTCAACATACCCAGCAGCAGTACCAAGTCAGCAAACACTCTTGACACCTGTGCCAACATCAGCCCCCGTGGAGTTCAACGCGATCCACAACCTCGTACAGCTTGAGAGTACTCTCGGGATCTTGTCCCAGCAGCTGGCTCACTTTCAGAGCGGGGTTCACCAGTCTGTTGTGCAGTTGCTTGGGGCCAATGTGCAGGGCCAACAACAGATGCTGGTTCCAGTTGGGCCTGCAACAGCCACGCCACAGTACACAGCAACAGCTCTGCCGGCGCAAGCTCGGGGTTCAGAGCATGGTGAAGTGCAAACCCTGCTGCTACAGGCCACAAGCTTGCAGTCACCACTGCAGTCACCTATTATGCTTGGCTAATGCTACATCAAGGGTCAGAGTTGAGGTTCAGTGAACTTGACACACAGAGTGAAGGGAGTATGGTGAACACCATCAGCGATGTGGTACGAGCCAGTTCTATTGTGTGCAGTCTTTGTGTGGGCGTATCTTAGGTATAATCCGTCTGGTTGTACAGGGGGCTGGCACATCCAGAGCAACCTAGTATACAAGTGCAGGCTTCAATATATGCAGGAGGTTATTTGTGGTGGCTGCCCGCTAAGTAGGCGGGAGATGCCTGATCTATGGTTAGATGTCAATGAGCTGTTTGGTTGTTTTTGTAATAATATGCGCTCTTTGTTGCTGAATCAGCGTGTGGTGAATTGGTGAGGTATAATGAGTTATTTGTTGGAGACGGCACTCTGCTTCATCCTAGAATATCACAGATGGTGATCGTGGGCTATGACAACAAATGGTGGGTCGAGTGTATGTGTATGTGATGTGCACGCTTTTCTCCAGTATTGTGTCATCTGTCACCTGTTCGCCAGCAGTGTATCCCAGAGCCCAGCCACTCTGGCACGTACTAGCTAGTATCACAGGGAACCTTTTACCAGGTTTGGCGCTCTTCATTAGTGTACTGTACTGTCATCTGCTGGAAGTGTGTGAATATGCGTGTCTGTGGGGGCGGGGGGGTGGGGGGCGGGGGCTACACATCTTGGTGGGGGGGGGGGGGGGCTACACATCTTGCTTTGGCCTATGTTCTAGCTCAGTGTGTGGGTTGATAGGCTCCAGGAGACCCTAACAAAGTGCATTGGTTTTGCAGTTTTGATGTGATATGGCGGGTTGCAAGACAAGGTTAAGTGGTTATGGCTATTGATCATAGGGCGAGGAAAAGAAGAAGGGAAGGGGGCAGTATGTGTTGCTTGCACATAGTGTGCATAATAGCATGGTGCAAAACATTGTTGGCCGGATGGAGTTGGCATAGTAAGTCGGTATTAGAGCAGAAATAAGGTCCACACACTGCACAACACTTACAGATTCGTCTTTTTAATTGACACATCACCGCCTGAGCCGTGCGTGTCACTGAACACTGAACCCGGAACTGACACTAGAATACATTGCAGTATAGATCAGTTGTAGCATGCCGCACATAGCATGCAGCAGCAGGTAGCACACTGTGCATTTTTGTGCATTTTTGTGTGGCATCCCCCATGTCAAATTTTCTAGAGAGCATTCCCCAGAGGGTTCTCTGCTTTGCCGGCCTTGGTCTGGGTTCAAGTATGCATTGCCACATCGTTTTGTCATAGCTGGTTGCATGTTCGCCCCTAGGGCCAGACTTCTATGTGTTTTGTGTCTCAGCAGGTTCTAGAATGGGGTCTTTGATCTGGTTGTATTCAGCGATACTATAAAGGGTTCTTTGTTTTTTGCTTCTATTCATTTATACCTCAGGGCATGTTCTCAAGGTTTTTAGGTTGCTTGTTTTCATAGGTTCCTCTGTTTTTACCTGCGCAAGGATTCTGTATGCACGACATCCAGGAGCAAAATACATATCACAAGTCCTGTTACAGGGCTTGTGACTGGTTGTGCAATAGCAGCACAGGCTGTATGTGGGAGTTGGCAAGTTTTTCAACTAGAGTTATGCACACTTGGGCACATGATTGGGTGGTTAAAGAGGACGGCCATGCAGGGTATTGGCATCATCCTCACTTGATGGGGTTCTTTTGAGTAGTTCCAAATTGTTCATTGTCAATAACTGGCTGCCTGTTTGTCCCCAGTGTTTAGTATGTTTGTTGTTTTCCTACTGCAATCATGTGGTGTGGTTAATGGCTCAACAACATCAATGGTCATGAGGTCATAATGTGCTACAGAAACGCATCACGACCGCAATCCTAGGGGTTCAATTACGTTTCTTTCATAGTCTCTCTTCACTTGTGTCAGATGGCATAAATATCAGGCGTTTCTGCGGCCTGAGTGGTACAAGGCAGTCCTGATGCAGCTCAATCATGCTGTATGCACGGCATCCAGAAACTCGTAAGAAGAAAGGGTGGCACAAGCCGTGTGATTTGTTATGCAGTAGCAGCACAGGCTGTGGGTGGCAGTCTGAAACAATCAAGGGACCCACCCTAAGCATCTCAAAGCAGGCCTGCATGGCTGCCAGGTGGTTGGCAGCTGTGCATGAATCACTCAATACTGACCATTGAATTGCAGGCGGTGCTTCGATATGTTTGCTTCGGCTGTGCCATGGCAGTGTGGACTGAAGCCGGAGAGGTAATCAGGCACTCTCTTGCTGATGCTCCCAGGTGGCATGCATCTGCACGTAGTCTTAGGCGTTTCTCCTTTCTTTTAGCGGGGTTGCTTTGATAATATCAGGGTGCATTGTCACGCATATGTGCAGTGTCAGCCACCAACAGCTGATCTTGCAGGCTGATGCTGGATTGAGTGTGTTTCTTCATGCGCTATGTTCGTCTGTGTCATGTGCTACAGCATGTGTTGCCGTATAGCTGCATCCAGAAGCATAATCTGTGTTGAGCTAGCGAAATGTTTGTCGTAGCAGTCCACCGTGGTGCAAGTTACAGTACACCGTGGTGTAAGTTACAGTACTGAGAGGTAGAAGCAGGCGCGAACGTCATTGCGGTCATGTTTTACAGCAGTCCCGGCAGCATGGTATTATCTGACTCTTGTGTGCTCATGCTGACACCGCTCTTATTCTGCAACCGGTTGAAGGAAGGGGGGTTCAACTTGCTGGGCCTCCTTTCTTATCACTTGATCGGTCTGGGGCATTGTTGTAGTAGTGTGTATGAGACGGAAACATTATGTGGCAGTAGCATTGCACACTTGCACACAGCACGCTGGTTATATGCCTGCATGCACGCCTTGCCGGTCTTACTATCTGTATGCGTCAGCATAGGTGCACGGGGGGGGGGGGGCGCAGATTTGTCTGGAGTTTGAGCTGTGAACAGCGGCACAGGATCTGCCACATTCGCCCTATGGAGCAGCAAGAGTCACCACCAGTATGCAGCATGATACATTTCTGAAAGTTCCAGTGTATATTGAAGGTGGTGTGTCCACATGAGTGTACTTGCCCTGTTGATCCTCGTCGTATCATGATTGTATACTCGGCTGTGGGGTGCGGGGGGGGGGGGGGGGCAGAACATTATCCGGGGTGAGCTGTGAACAGCGGTCAAGGTTCTGCCACCGTTGTCTGATGTAGTTTTGATCATGCATCTTGTTTGCCTGAATCGTCGTCATGCCATCAGTGTTGTGTCACGCCTGTGTGGGCCCAAAAGTAGAACCAGGGACATACTTATCACATGCGAGTTGATTCACACAAGAGTCGGACAGGGTTGTGAGTGCACTGGTAGACAAAAAGAATCTAGTGCTATTTGCACTCAGTTGTTTGCAATGTCAATCTGAATCAGATACTGCAGCAAGCGATTGCATTCGTCGCGTGTAGGCTGAGAACGGACTTTTCGTATAAGCACGCCCAGTAAGAAACCGCTGCTGTTGCTTGTTGTCGGCGCCTTTGACCCCCTATGATGAATATGCAAAAGTTGTACTATCTTTCTATTGTGGCTGCAGGCTGTTATGCGCTGTGTGTGCTTAGTTCCCTTGCACGTGGCACTGTGCATCACTGCATGGACGCGGCATATGCACGGCTCCTCAGCACGCTGTCTCTTGAGAAGCATTTTCGGAAACTGCAAATTTGAGCATGTTGTATGGCTGCATGCAGCTCTGCAGGGTGTAAGCCTACAGCTCACCAGGCTGGTGCTTTGTGTCCCTGGTAACTCGGGGCTGATTGCGTGAGGTACTGAGCCTATGTCACTGCGGGCTTCTCGCAGCTACGAGCAGGGTCAATCCAGGGTCCGGATTATTGGGTGTCAGATGTGGTCAGTGGTAGTATCAACCTTGTACTGCTGACTCTCAAGGCTCTGTTAGTCAGGCTGAGGTGTACAAGTCCACGAGACCACGACAGGTCTAACCAACATGTATCGACAGTATTCGACCAACGTGTAATTGAATGGCCGCTGGGAACCCTACTAGATTCTTTTTGTCCACCAGTGTACAGCAAGCAGTTGTTAGTGGCTGGTGATCCACTCCAGAAGGAGATTGATGACGTTCTGCACGGTGGCCAACTGGGCTGCAGACCGCAGGGGGTTTTCTGCAGTTGCTGCGGCTGGGACAGCAGCCCGCCACATTGCAGTTTCGGCTGCAGTAGACTCAGTTCGAAGTTTCAGTCAGCCCCAGATAGGTTAGCTTTGGCATGCAGGATGTTTCTCATGCATCCTGCAGCTGTAGCAGAGGCCAAGATTAGTGCACAGACGTTGCAGCAGCGCCGACAACGGCGCCAGACGCTGCAGCAGCGGCTCAACGCAAGTAGTGCTGCAGCAGCTGTGACTAGCAGCACTGATGCACAGCAGTTCAACAGGAAGCGGCTCTCAGTGGATCACGACCAAGAGCAGCAGTTCAAGTGTTCAAAGCGTAACACACAGCAGTTCAGCCTATCAGCTAGAAGTGCTTTTGATGATGCTGTTGGTTCGCACATGACAACAGCAGTCCCAGCAGCAGCAGAGCCTTGGCACGGGGGCATGACAGTTCTCAGGACACCAGTGCCTGCTATGGCATTCCCTGCTGCTGCAACAGCACCGCCGCCACCTCCGCCGCGGCCAGCACCAGTAGTACCAGCAGTTCAGGATGCTACGGCGGGTTTGGTCAGTGTAGTGCAGGGTTATGCGGCACAACACACGAATTTGTTGGTCGAGGCGAAGACGGAGCTAGCAGGACTCAAGCCACAGCTTTCGCAATTACAACGTGATGTGGCAAGGTTGAGATCAGAGAGGAATTATTGGAAGGAGCAGTTCGAAGGGGCCAGCAGCAGAATTCAGGACCTGCAGCTGCAAATTATAGCAGTGACAGCTCAGAAGGAGCGTTGCTTAGCAGCTTTGGCCAGAGACAGAGACTTTTACAAGCAGCAAGTGATAGATATGGACACTGAGCAGCTGGCTCGAGATGCAGCAGCAGCAGCAGCAGCAAAGAAAAGTCCAGGTTACAAGGTATCGTCATACGAAGTTGAGTAAAGGGGTTATCTGAACTAGTATGGTTTGATGTGCTTTATTGTGAAAGTGATTGATTCATGCAACAGGTCAGATGCTTTGGCAAGAGCTACTGAGTTGTTTTGTTAACAGTGTTGTCATGAAGTGTTATTGTTGTGAGTATTATGTTGTGAGCCATGCATAAGTTGTTCACAGTTGCAGCGTTACTTGCAATCATTGTGAGCATGTTATTACTTTCAGGTGACATTTTGAGTTGTGCATGTATATGTTGCACGTGAGATTTCAGCTGGTTGTCAAGCGTGATTAGATAGAAGCATATTCGGCATGTTATGACTGCATGATTCTGTGATGTGATGTTGTAGTAGGAACAAGCACACATCAGCAAGCTTTCGTGATGCTTGTTGGGGGGTGTGAGGTCGAATAGGCGCTGATGTCACAATCGCCAGTATCGTGCGTCAGCTGACACTTCAGATTACGGCAATTGCATAGTTAGCTCTATGTTGAGTGGTAGGTTCTTCAATCAACGTACCGATCTTGCCCTGTTTTGCGACATTTTTGGCAATCAGCGTAACTTCGCCGTTAAAGCTCGGATTTGCGCGCTGAAAGTTTCG
>NSMO01000331.1:0-15141 GCA_002588565.1 Coelastrella sp. UTEX B 3026
GCACCGTAGTTGGCCTGTAGTACAGCAGCAGCAGCAGCAGCAGTAGTGGTGCAAAGCTACTGAGCCTGTCAATCTGAGAGTCCACCAGCAGCAGCATGCGACAGACCAGTAGCACTTGAATGGGAAAACACTCTATAATAAAATGAGCCCCTGAGTGCTGCCAGCTGTGATGGCTGACGAGCACAGCTGCATGGCACCATAGTTGGCCTGTGAACAAAAGCAGCAGCAGCAGTAGCAGCATGGCCTTGATCCCAACAAGCACACAGTGTCATACTGAGTGCTGGCAACCTCAGCCTGCCACCAGGGTGCAGCAGAGCTGAAACGGTAACAACAGCAATCAAGCTTATGTTGCGGCTTTGTGATCACTCACAACCTCTTCACAGCCATTTGCGACTTTGCTGCTATCCAAAAGTTCTGCCAGCCAAACTGCTAGATAAACACAACCAAGCGCAGAAGCACGGCCGTTCCAACATGTAGTTATTCATTGTGGAACGACACAGTAGTAACAACACCAGAGTGCACTGTCAGGTATTCTGCGCGCATTGGTTTGTGTCTTACCTGTACAAAGCCTCCGGGGCCCATGGCGACCGGCACCCCGCCAAAGTCCTGCCAGCCCCACTGCTGCCCAGCACACAGCAGCCACTCACGACCTAGTACTGCATTACTGTCATCAGCAGGATGAAAGTTCAACCACACCGAATGAATCAGCGGTGCAGGTGATCCCCCCTGTACTGATGACAGCCTGCTTTGTACTGCTGCTACAGAGCCGCCTGACCGCTGCTGTTGCTGCTGTTGTTGCTGTTGCCGTTGCTGTCGGTGGCTAGATCTGCCAACCCTGCTGCTGCTGCTATTGCTGCTGCTGCCAGCAGCAGCGGCTGCTGCTTCTGCTCGTTGCCTGAGTGCTGCCAGCTGTGATGTTTGTTTGTGTCCTGCCTGTGACCAGAGTGCTGCTGCCAGGCGCTTGGCATCCGCTGCTGAGGGGTGGCCGGCGTCTGGTGCACACCACACGAACACAACCTGAAAGTGCAGCAGCAGCAGCAGCAGCAAGCACACATGGCACACCAGCTCTACCAGCGCATCAATCTCGTTGCAATGCCTCAGCGTTTATACACTGGTTGGTTGTCAGCGCTTGCAGACCTCTCTGTCACCAGAACCCCATAACAATCACGACTAGCAATGGATGAACTCAGACCAGTGTTGCTGGCTTTGAAGTGATGCTATACACGACAGAATGTAACTAACATATCTCACAACATAACCAAATGTGTTTGTGCTGCCGGATGCAAAGATGCTTCATATGATAAGAGTGTCCCACCAGACCAACATGTTCACCTGTATTTGTGCATCCGGGTCAACCTCAGCTCGCCCGCCTGGTTTACTTGGCAATGCAGTCAACTGAATGTACCGCAAATAGCCACCAGACCTGCTGCTGCTGCTACTGTTGCCGGGTGGGCTGTTCTTGCCACCCTGCTGCTGCTGTTGCTGCTGCGGTTCTGCATAAGGTTGTATCCGCAGTGCTGCTGTGACTTGTTTTATGAGTTGTGCTGCTTGATTGATACGCGGGTGGTGGGCCCTGACATGCAGGCAGCAAAAGCAGATGTCAGCCAAAGCCGGACCATAACAACAGCAGCAGCAGCTGCTGAACTTGCTGTGAACAGAACTGAGCAGCTGCTGTATATTGTTCCAAATGGAGCTCTAGGCCGTCAGGAAGTGCTGGCAATACTGAGGGGCTTTGAGTTACAGCAAGTTGTTTGCTGTGCTGCTGCTGTGTTGTTGCGATGATCCACGTTTAGCTAGATGTGGCACCGGCATAGCCTTGCACACGGTGTCGGAAACGAACCATGTGTGCTCATCTCGCTATTCTGCTTTGCAAAGAACCACTGCTGTGCTTATCAACGCCTGGGCTACAGCTGCTGCTGCTGCTGTGGTATGTACATCAGCTGAACGCGCCGCAGCAGTGCCAGCATAGCAGAAGGAAGTCAAACAAAAGCAAACACCAATGTGCTGCTTCTGTGCTGCTTTGATATGCTGCCTCCATGCTCCTGACTGACTGTGGCAATCTCATGTGCAAAACAGGCAAGCCAGGTCAAGCCTGAAGCACCTGCAACACTATGGCTTCTGCTCAGTTTTACCCTGTTGGTGCTGCTGCTACTGCTGCCGCTGCTGCTACCAAGCTGCTGTGACTGGCTGAGTACAGCATTGGCCATTACGCCAGCCACGACAGTAGCAGCACTGACCTACACTCAGGTATGGCCACCAGGTTGTGACTGCCCAGCTGAAACAAACCTGCAAGAGCACCAGCCAAAAAGATCATTGATGGCTCACTGGCGAATGCAGCCAATCAATACGGCTCTTACCTGTAGCTGTATGAGTAGGAATGTGCTGCATTATGTCACGAACAAGGCACTGAAAGGCTATATGAGTCTGATGTGCAGGAGCAGTAGCGGTCACGAGTGTGTGGAACCCAACAACTGCACAGGGAGCATTGAATAGCACTCAGCGCAAATCGGCCACGTACATCCGCACAGCTACCTATCACGAGGCATTCTAAAGGCTGCCAGCGGAATTCTGATTGAGCCACTGCGTCTACTGACTTTACTGTAGCCACTCACCCTACCTATCTGTGGGTCCGCTGCTGTGCCCCGCACAGCCAACTTCGCCCGACATCGCCAGCCGTGTATAGGGCCACCAACACTGTGAAAGTCATCAAAGCCTCTGCTGGCGAAGAACGCCCTGGCTTCGCGGACAATAGGCGGGTCCCGCAGCTCATGGCTGATGCTGCATCCGGAACAGCTCCTGAAATGAACGCAGTCTAGCTCGACAGCATCGCCTGTAACGTTGGCTGGCACTTTAGGAGCCTGTCTATGTGGCCTGTGGAGCTGCTTAGGCTTTCCCTTGCGGTCTGAACTGCGGGCTGCGTTCGCAACGGAGGAACCGCGTGAATGTTGCGCTGTGCGATCGCAACTGCCGTGCTTGTGCGTTACATTTTGCCAGAAGCTGTTATGCAGTAGCATCGGGATGCAAGCTGAGTACAAGGCTAATTTGTACACGAGTAGCTGGTACAAAATGCACCGGCCACTGTACTGTACATCAAGGACTGGAATGCTGCTGCGTTGCCTAACCGGAATGCATTGACACTAACTACCTCGCAGTCACTAATGATGTTGTGGTGTCGCTTTGCACAACTGGCAGAGCGGGTTCAGCAATATGGTTTGGTATGACTGTGTGACTGTGTACAGCTGTAACTGGAGTTACTGCTTGCCCAACAGCTGCCATAAACCTGGACCTTCCAGCAGCTTACATACTATATGTTTTGCAGAATGTGTTGTGGCGCAAACTTTGCAAGGCCGGGACTGTAGGCCCTGAGATTCACACAATCAGGCTGCACAGCCTAAAACCCACCGGTGACATGTGTAGCGAAGTCGGTGTGCAGTCTGGCTGTGCAGCTGTTTGAGTAATACTCAGAACTCTTGCACCTTGCCAAGCACTCACCTGCTTGAGCCGTTCAAGATCCACGCCGGACCAATGCTACTGATCAGTAGAGGCCTAATCCTCAGATATTGGCTGCAAGCAGTCAACGGCGGTTGTCTTCTGTGTCCCACAAACCTGCACCCAACCTTGCACCAGCTGTTGTGCTGACACCTGTACGTCAAACCCTGGCCATCTTGCCAGCAGCTGTGTTCAGAGTGTATGCCACAGCAGTCCTGCACAGCAGCAGATAAACAAGCCAACCCTTGACAGCACTGGTTGGGCAGCCTATGGCGGGAATCTGCCAAGTAACACTGCATGTGTCATATGTCATCAACGCCCCTCTCAACGCACACTTCTGTGGCCAGACAGTCCTCATAACGGCACTGCCATGTCTATCAAGCAGCCGTTGCAAGGTCAATCTGTCGGTGGGCTCACTGACAGAAGGCTTCCCAGTAAACCCTGTGAGGGCCACCCGGGCTCAAGTGCCGAGTACAGTGCCAAGTTCGAACACCAAAGTTGCGAGGGGTCGAGGGGTTTCTGATGAGCACCAGCACAAGTGTACGGCAATTCAAAGCCTCAATCCCAACTGCATGCACACAATTTGATACACATGTCCCAAAACTCACCGACAGTCTGAGTATTTTCGATTCACAACTTCTGAGACGCCAAAATCATGCTGCCACTTAAGCTTTTTGTTGCTTCTGAAAGCCATGTGTAGGTGTACAAGCCACTCACACCAATATCACTGTCCCGTTGTTGCAGCAATTGGCCCTGCACAGCACACACGTAAGGCTGCCGACCACTTATCAATTTGACACCGGCTGCTGCCACTCACTTTACAGTTGGACATGTAATCAACAACCCTGTAGACAATACACCACAAAGTGCATCACACTGTAGGACATAGAGAAAGGAGACTGCGCAACACCAGGCCTGGCTTTTTCATCTGATGGTTGTGCAAGCCCTATCCTGCAGATATCACAACATGATAACACGTCAAGCCTCAGCAGCAGCTAATCAATGTGGAGGTAAGTCAATGGACACCTGCCAGGACACAGATTTAGTTCAGTTGGCGCTACGCTGGGGTTAGTGGGTCCTTTCAATGTGCGAGCAGACATCACACTGCTTCACTGGGTTTACTGATAAAGAGACTGCTCGTCAACACTCAGGTGCTTGTGGTTGTTCTACAGGTGCAGACAGCACACATGCAGTGTAAATATCGAGCAGGGTACCCCTCTAGCTGCCTGTGAAACACAGTAACAACGCAACAGCCTTGGCAAGGCACCCCAATCATCGGCCGGCTAGTATGCCCATCTGCAAGCACCACACAGCACAGGACGCACTAGTAAGCTTCAACAGCAGCGCTTCAACATTACAACTAGTGGTCTACCACAAGGGTACGAAACTGTTACTAACCAATAGTCAGTAGTAGCCAATAGCCAATAGTATTGGCATAATCTGTTGTCATAAAAAACACAAATCAGCGCCCACTTGGCGGTAAAACAACATAACGTAACATTGGCGCCTACAGCACAGCAACAATGACAGGCGTCTGATTGGTCAATCATAAGTCAGGATGTATGACAGCGAATTCCACAACACCTGCAGAAGAATAGCAGCAGCAGCACAGCAGCAGTTCGGCATTTTCAGGCGAGTAGCTGGTCAAGCACTTGTGGCACACTTGAGCCTGGGGACATACACTGCCAATCCAGCTGGACAATCCAGCTTGGCATACTATATAAGCTACCCACCAGCCATAGCTCTATGGCCATGCTGCATGAGCTCATCTTCACAGCCTGCCTGCAGACAAACACACTAAAAACAGACAACAACATCAGTCCACCGGTGGTACCATGTGACTGCAAGTGTCTTGTGCTCATGAGACTCTGCCGCTACCCAGTCTTGTCAGTGCGAAGCGCATATTGAGATACAGCTTGAGGCGTCTTAGGGGGATGCACCTTGCTGGAAACTCGTCTACGCTGTCAGTCACAACACTGGTCTCAACATAAGTCAACATGAGCACAACACACAAGCATCATTAGCCAGGTGGCAATTCCTGCAGGTGGTAAAACCCGGAAAGTATGACAGCACTGGGTTAGGGCTGTGTGTTGAATCACACATCGTACGCATGTCATCGGGATAAGCTCTGCAAGCAAACCAGCAGAACAGAAGTGTAAGTGTGAACACTGCAACCAAAGCATCTCGACCACATTCAAGGCGCAGCAACCCTCACACCTGAATGAACACAGCATGACTGAGGTCTCAGGCTTCCTGTTGTGAGCTGATGATTCAGGGGTGAGCAGCAGCAGCCCCTGCGCTATGGAGCAGCAATCAGGCACATGAGTCTACTGAGAGCTGTGATTGTTACTAAATGTCAGCAAGTGTCTTGTGCTCATGAGACTATGCCGTTACCCAGTCTTGTCAATGTGAAGCGCATACTGAGATACAGCTTGAGGCGTCTTAGGGGGATGCACCTTGCTGGAAACTCGTCTACGCTGTCAGTCACAACACTGGTCTCGGCATAAAACAACATGAGCACAACACACAGAGCATCACTGGCCAGGTGGCAGTGCCTGCACTCAGTACAAAGCATGACAGCACTCAGTTGCCACGATGCACGCCAAGTGTTCAATCACACATTCTACGCACGTCATCAGGATAAGCCCTGCAAGCAGACCAGCACAAGCGGCACAGCGTGACATTTGGTCCTGGGTCTGTCAACATCAAAAGGACACCACAAGGTTGAAACAAAGTGACATGTCAGCACACCTGGGCGAGTGCTGCTCCAGACAACATCGGAATTGTCTTCATTCAAGCTGCTTTGCTGCTCTGCCCTCCCTCAACAAAGCTGCTTGCTGACTTTGTGACTGTATCATGTCATACCGCTGGGAGCAGCATTGTGGGGCAAGGGGCCACGCTGAGCACATGCGCCGTGCTCCAGAAGGTTAAGGGTTTGATAACACCTGAGCTGTCGCCTGCAAGCAAGGCATGCGGCAGTGTCATACATACTATGTCACTTGGATTGCATGCTAACATCGGGGCGTGTATTGAATGCCAATGCAGTGCAGCACATGCTACTACTGTCAACAGTACTGCTGTTGTAGATCTGCCGGTATTGCTGCTACTGCAACTGTGACTCCTATCAGTCCTCTCCAAACACACTACTTGTACTGGAAGGGCCAACAACAACAGTAATGCTTGCATGTAGCGGCTGAACATGCATGCATACCCACATGCTACTGCTGTCAATAGTACTGCTGTAGCAGATCTGCCTTGCAACTGTGACTCCTATCAGTCCTGTCCGGGCCATACATTACAGCCGTGTACTTGGAGGGCCTTCTAACAGCAGCATGAAACATCATCTACAGCTGCGCTTGCATGCAGGGGCTGAACAGGCTGACCAGGCTACTCACCCCACCAGCCTAGGGTCCATCATGCTCTTGGGTATACCAAAGTTATGTGCTTACTGAAGCCTCACAGTCAGAAACACAACTTCGGTGTATTGGCTGATGTGATTGATGTGCAGGTGTCAGGGTAGCCTGAAGTACAAGAATAGCAGAAGTCTGTTATCAACCTGAATCAAGCGGTGAGGTGATAGGTCTGTGAGTGCAGGTGGTGATAGGTCTTTCTCTGCATACCTGTACCAGTCACTGTGCAGATCTCAGGAGCTGCATTAGACCGTCAATGCATCAATCAATTGTTGTCTAATGACTCGATTGCTGGTGGTGTGGTATGTGCCGCGGTCTATGGTGTATGTATGTGGTGGGCTGAGGCAGTCAACATGGGATCTGCACCATTAGACTGAACAACAGACAGAATATGACGATCAGTGGCGAACAATGCAGCTGTATATTGTCTACTGCAGGACTCTGGTTGTGTGCTGTGTGCTGGGCTTCTTGTACTGTCTTGCGGCAAACGTTCCCGTACAGGTCATGGCTTGAAGTCAAGCAACGCAAACAAGTCAAGCAACCCAACCTAAACCTGTCGCTCACCTGGGTCTTATCAGTTTTGTCACTGGCTGTGCTGGTGACACTTGGGTCAAGCTGCTTAGGTTGAAACCTTGGGCGTGTACGTTTTGGGTACAGGTCGTCATGATCGTTTTCAGTCCGTCGGCAAAGGTGTTCAACCTGTGGCTGCCGAAAGTGCTGGCGGCTTTACTACTGAGCGGGCTGTTGGAGGTTTGTATCCTTGTTGGGTATGTTGGGCTTGTGTGAAACATCCAACCTGCAGCAAACAGACCAAATGCTGTCATTCCAGTAGATTCTGAGACCCATATCAACGATTGTAACAAAAAGGCAATACAGTGCTGTGGTGTCAGCTGGCTTTACAATGATGCCAGAGTTGAGCCTGAGGGTGATTCTAAGCTTCACATGTGCTATTGCTCCTGTCTGGCCACTGCCGAAGACGGATTGCTAGTGCAGGTCACAACCCTGAGCCTGCCTGTTGGCACAGTAGTTCAGCCCAACTCAGTTCAGTTTAGTTCAGTCCAGTACAGTCTTTGATGGTTTGTGATACATTTTTATAGTACAGGTCACACCACAAAGTTACCTGTGGCCGCCATGTATCTGTCTATGGCTGAAGTACTTTCATGTCTGTACTATTCAGATCAGATTGCATGTCTGCATTAGCGTCTACTGGTCTACCAGGGGCTGAAGGTGATGGGTGGAGGTTTAAATGCGTTGTAGTTTTGTAGGACCTGGCATGGAACTCGATGGAGTCTGTAAGAAGAGACAGAATGGTGCTTGGTAAGCACAACTGGATAGCATGTGGAGCTCTGTCCCACCAGGCTTTACAGGTCTCAGTTGCAGGTGGTAACGAGCTGTATACACTGTGCAGCTCATACAGCTGCGACTCACCCAACCGTGACTGTACTCTTCCAATCAGGTTTGTCATGTGATGTTGAGCTTCTGCAGAGCCTGACTTTGGATCTGTATGGTGAGGCTGTTCATGAGTGCTTCATAAGGTCGGTGTACATCGGGCTGATAGCGTGACAGGTCAGCCTGTCTATAGCTGCACAGGTCATAGCTGCAAGCTACCAGCCTTGCATCCGAAGCTGCGGTGTGTAGTTACCAATGACCCAATAGTGGCCATAACCATGTGGTAATCTGGCCCAGAAAAGCTTCTGCTCAACTGCGGATATATCTGAGGCTTATGCATAAAGATGTCGAGCTTGTCGGTAACGTGAGGCCTTACGTGAGACCTGTAAAAACAGCTCAAGCATGTTAGTGCTGCGGAGGGAGAGTAGGCGACGGGAAGCAGGCAATGAAGCGCGCTCTGTGCTACTGCTGCTCTGTACTGACAGCTGCTGTAATAGCTGCTCAGTGAGTACCGGCTACCTTGTGATGCGCACGGTGTAAAAGGGACAGTGGACAAAGCGGGTGAAACAACAGGCGAGGACTTACAAGCTAAAGCAAGCACGCGGGCTGCTTGAAGCGACTGGCGATGCTGTGGCTTGTGTAGTCGGCAACTTGCAGCTTGGGCAACTTGACTGTGCCTGTTCCTGGCACCAGCCTGAAAAAAAAGCTGCTCGCAACGTGCATTTGCGCCAAGGTTGTAGTGGCTGCAGCTCGCACTCAAGGTCCCGCCTGTCCAATACAACTGTATGTAGGCATCACAGTCTCACTTGTGGTGCAACAACCACCACGAGCTAGACTTTTGTTGTATGCTACCAGCTGGCGACAGGTGTTGAGAGGCTTGCTTGGAGGCTTTCAAACGGGTATGAAGCTTGCTTCGAAGCTGGTTCTGCCGAGCTGGAACCATGGCGCAGGTCTGCTTCTTTGAAGAGGGATGGGATTATGGAAGCTCATGTGGCTGGTGCGCTGTCGACAAAAAGCAAAGCACCCAAGGTCCCGGAAGCTGTGCATGTCGAGTCCATCAATAGCATATCAGTGTCAGCAACATTACAAATGTAGTGGTAGCTTGTACGTTGTGAGATGGGAGTGTGAGGGATGGAGTACTGTATGTCGGAACCAGTGCGCCCGCCTGCCGGCCGGCAGTGCAGAGCTTATAAGCGCATCAGGTAGCAGTTGAAACGGTTGGTGGTAACATAACAACAGGTCAGCCCCGCGGCCCCGCTCAAGCACAGACAGTCTCAGTACTGCGAGCCTGTCCATTTGTCAGTTATCATTCCAGGTTGCATCTTTGGGTGCTTTGGTAGCAAACAATGCTGTGGGCACCAACAGCATTTCCGCGGTACTCGCAGCGCTTTCCGAGCGTGCCTGCGCAATGTTGGCCCGTTCTGAATGGGTACACCGAGTCCTGGGGCAGTAGCAGTACATCCCCAATACTGCCTCAGCTTATGCTACGCATGGGATACGGAACCTTACACATCGCCGCTTCTTTCCCGTGCTTCTTGACCTAGTACAGCGAGTTTGTCTCTGCTTGCGGGTCTTGCTGCTTTTGAGCCAATGGCAGTGCCAGCACGAGCAACCAGAGGACCGTCAACTGGTGCAACTGGGTGACAGCCTGCGGCCGGGCAGACAAGTCAATGACACTGAAGCCTGCCACTCAACAGGCAGATGCAGTATTCATGTTGATAGCTACAGCAGCAGCACCAGCAGCATGATTACCAGCAGTGCGGGTAGCAATACCAGTAGTTGCACAGTTGGTGCCAGCACAACTGATAGCCTGCACTGACAGCCTGCAAACTGCATCAGTGCCAGCAGTAGCAAAACCAGCACCAAAGTCTCAAGTCGAACATCTATCTTCAGTTGCTTGGCAGGACCTTGTGGCGGTAGCTTTGTCAACTGCAACAGCGGTTGTTTCAGCGGTACGGATGGTTCACTGAGTAACAGGCGCTGCTTCTCCAGAAGCCAAAAGGATGCATTCAAAACTGCCGGCAGAGCAGCAATAACAGACCGTCTCTGAACTGCAGCAGATGATGGTAATGAACAGAATCAGCAACCACAGACTTATTAACAGCAATAGCAGCAGCAATACAACCTCAGCAGTATGACCTTTGGCGGCAGCAGCAGTCTCACTGTGGCAGCATCAGAGCCAAAATAGCTGGCAGCATTCCGCTTGCAATTCAGCAGCAGCAGGAAGTAGCCCGCAAGGGGGTGCTGAATGGCAGGGTCAGAGTGCTGCATGCAGACCACCAGCAAAGTGCCAGTGAACAGCTTCCAATTCTGGTCTCAGGTTGACAGCAGTGATACATGTTCAGTTGACTCGATGCTGCTTATGCTATGCAGTGTTGAGCACTTACTGCTGTCGATACGCCACAAGCAGCAGCAGCATCAGTAATGCGCCTGCCCGTTGCCATACACGATCAAAAGCCGGTCCCTGGCAGCCGGTTACCGTTGCACGTTGGGATACGTTCCGGCCACTCAGCCCAATCAGCAAGCCCAGCGAAGTAAATATCAATGTTGCTGCTGAAGGGATTGCGTGCACTGGATAAGGCAGCAAGCAACATGATCACCAGTATACCAGTATTGCCCTGCAGCGCTGCTGCTGCTGACCGTGCTGTTGCTGTCGCCTTTCACGGCAGAAGTTCTGTGGATCAACAAGCATTTTCAACTGCACAAAGTTTCAACTGCAATCCAGCTCTAACTTTGGTAGAGATCTGGCGGCTTGGGACTCTACACCATCATGGTTGAGGCAGGCGGAAGCAAGATGCACCGGCTGGAACATCTGGTAGGGACACCAGCCCAAATCACGTTGCAAATTGTCTGCTGGCATCGAACCTGCATCAACATCTGTAACAAGCGCATCAGAATCATCAGCAAGACTGTTAACTCCTGGCACAGCAGGGTGCTGGAGAACAGCATAAAGCTTGCAGTTGCATAAGAATTTGGTGAGCTGCTGCAGCTGACCTTGAGGTTTGCATATGCAGTGCTATTCCTGTCTGTCAATTTCACTGATTGCTGCTTATGTGGCACTAACGATGCATGTTGGGGACTTGACTCTCCAGCGCTTTTAGCACACTGCTGCTGCTACTGCTGCTGCTGCTGCTCTGCAAGCACAGTAATGATGCCTGCAGCCGCCGCAGCAGCAGCAGCCACAGCCAGCAGCCTGCAGCCGCCGCCACCGCGTGTATCGCTCATAAGACGCAGACCTGTGTTCTATACTACCCACCCACTGTCTGGATCTGCTATCTTCAACAGGTGCGAAGGCTATGCGCATGTGAATGCCATTGCTGGGTGTGCAAATGGACAGTAACCTGAGACCTTGTGGTTCACTGCTGTTGCCGGTGTCGCTGCAAAATAGGTCGTGCGCACGTTTTCTTGGTACAATCACAATCACTGCAGTTGTGCTGGGCCCAGCAGCAGTAGCTGGTGCTGCTGCTGTAGTGGTAGACTATGGTATTTGTGCCTGATTGGGTTCTCAGAACCATGATGGGTCACCAGTGATTATCTCCGCCGGGCCAGGCTGCTCGGCATCCTCTTTGATATCAGAAAATGAGCACCACCGGTATCAGCTCGGCACTTACACATCGCATTTGTACCGTTGGCCCGATGGGGCCGGGCTGCCCCTCCCATCATGGGAAGGGCGTATAATGCCGCTGCCCTGACCCGGCTGCAGGTACGTGTACACACGTGGTACTAGCAGGTCTGGGCCTGGCATCATGAACATGCTGGGCCTATGCAGGAACGTCATCGCGATGAATAGAGTCCATTCGAGTGTCATGTGTTACCCTCAAGGCTCAGTGTTTCACAGCAGGCTGCACACAGACCAGCCTGGTCTTGCATATTGTGCGCACACATCTGGACTGGGTAGATTTGAGGCGCGGGGTCGATGGCCTAGACTATGGCGTAACCCAGCATAGATTATTATCTGGACTGTCTCTACACAACCTTCACTTCAGGTAAACTGGTGGTGCAGGCGATGGTTTCGAAGTGTCAGCGTCAGAGACTGTCAGAGCTATGTCATGCACAGCCCAAGACTCTTTCGGGTGGCGTACCCCATGCATGGCACCACAGCTATTGCCAGCGCATCTATCTTGTTTGCATTGGCTAAATCTCTTTTACAACCGTTTACTGCTTCACCAAGGCTGTCAACAGCCACAGCTCCCTGCTGCATTCCCAGCAATGTCACATGCAGCCAGCCCACACCTTCACATTGCTACACAGCCGGTCTGGCCCCCAGGACAAGTCTTGCCCAGGCTCACAGATGGCAGCTGCAACCCCATGTTGATCAGAAGGTGTGCCAGGTACCATTCCAAGGACGCAAACAAGATGTGCCACAAACGGCAGTTGCTGCCCTGAACCATCTGTTTGCCACACCGTGCACTCATAAGCCACAAATCTGATCAACACTGCAACTCCTGTCAGGTAGCTTACATTGGACTTTGTGTGGAGCGTACTGCTTCCACACTTTGTAAGCTTGCAACCAGGCACTCAGGCTGTTGGGGCTTTGAGGTTGAAATACAGGGTGCAGCAACAAACATGGCTGCAGAATGCCTGTTTCATGGCTACATGACTTGGCTGAGCCAAAGGTAACAGAGCCACGCAGTACATAGCCCGGCCACATGGGGCTGCGCCGCCACATAAAAGCAATAAACAGCCATGCGAAAGCACTCAGAGTGCTTTCGCATGGCTCTTTATGCTTTTAGCATGATTCTATGAGCAAAGCTGAGCAAGATGACAAAAGTTCTAACAGTTCACAAGCAATCTCCTGATGTGCATGCTGACAACATACTACCGCACTGTCGTCTGACCATGCAAGTTGGTCTCACTGTGAGGCTTGTTGATCGCTGATACTCCGATGATCACATGTGTGGTCGAAGCAGTTGTGGTGTCTGATAGTAGTAAACAACGGGTTGAGCAACTCTTCAACATATGCCATACAACTTGGATGTATGCATACACAATGCAAGTCACTTCCTGCTACAACATCCTGTAATAGCATAATATGCACGACACACGCAACAGCACGTGTATAGTTACAACCTGCAGACAGGGCCACAAAACTGATCTGCAGTACCTGAATGCAGCTTTGAATGCAGGACTGTTTTTGCAAACATCCAGTCATTGCAGCATGTGCTTTTGTACCTGAGAAAATCGCAGCACAACACTGGATAGATATTAAGTTTGCCAGTGTTATGTTATGTGAAGCAAGCATGGCAAATGACAAGCAAAAATGGACCTCAAAGCACCAACAGCAACTGCAACACTACACAGCATACACACAGACCCAGCAATGCATATTCCTGCTGATTAATCCTGCTGATATGCAGCAATGCACCTCATGTGATAACAGTATTAGTGGCCTACCAACTGCAAATTGGGTTCAACACAAGCATGCATGCAGTAGTTTTCATGACTGACCTGCGCGATACTCCAATACAATAAATACAGGCATTTCGCAGTACGACTTAAGCACATAATAGTAGACTCCCGAATGCACGTGCATTTTGGTTGCTACAAAGTTTCCAAGTGCATCTGCGCTGCCTCAAACACAGATGGCTAACAGAAGCAACAGCCAATGGGTCAACTGCTTTCAACACTATGTTCAAAAGTCAGCAAGCAAAATCATTACTGTGACAGCCAGGCTGTCTGCGGCATGCTATACATAAGATATGCAAAATACAACTGAAGGAGCAGCAGTTGATTGTATGATCACACGCGGGTGTGCTCAGCAGTCAGAAAGCAGCAGGTGCTGCATGTCAATGCATTTGCCACAGCTACGAGTACCCAAGCGAACTGCGCTCATAAAGGCATCGACTATGTGTAACACAACACTTTAGTACAGCAAACAATCTTCGAAAGACAATGCAGACAAAAAAGCAACAAATGTCAAACTATGTGCATGATTATTCAAGTATTTGTTCAAAGCATACATGTTTGTACCAACTAGCAGGTGCCGCATTGATAGATTCGAATATAATGCACGCCATGGCACATACAGTAGTAGGCAGAGGGGTGCATTGGTTCATCTGCAGATTCGTACACAAACATGGGCATGTAATGCAGCCTATACTAGTCTGCAACTTGCTGCATGTACTGATACCGCGTCAAACACTTCAAGCACACAGTGTGACATTCCTGGCATTCTGCTGCTCGGATCTGAATTGGCCTTCATGTATGATGGCTGTTGCAGCCAGAACAGCATGTATTGAGGTTGATACTTTGCATTCTGCAAGGTGGTTGTGCTGCTCAGAATACTGGACTACACGGCCCTAAACTATATGCTCGTACAAGCTAATACTTTTGTGGCCATGAATATATACAACATCGACATGCATCAAAGCAACAAACAGACATGGACAAACAGCACACGCAACCAGAAGGACATGATACTGCAAAGCCAGCACAGCAACTCCTCATTTCTCGTTGACAACATCCAACTGGCGACACATAGCTGTTGGAACTGGTTGCAACTGGACTGCATCTGTCCTTGTATGTTTGATCAACAGCTATCTGCAATGCAATGCCCTAGTCCGACAACAGCCACCAAACAAGCACCCGTAGGGCTCTGTCTGCCAGACACCTGGTCGACAGCTTTAGCACCTGCATGCTGTGATATAGAGACAACAGCAATCTTGAATCATCGAATTGTGTCTGCTGCAAGGCGCCATGAGCTGAAAGCCGCTCCTAACTCCCACAGTCACGTCTCGTGCAACTGTACTGCTGGGCAGTCGCTTGCTGATCTGATCATCATCATCACACTACTGGGGGTCCAATGTTCTCAGAACATTGTTGAAGTTGGTACGCACTTGAAGGTTGGTGTGCG
>NSMO01000332.1:0-17183 GCA_002588565.1 Coelastrella sp. UTEX B 3026
GGCCGGGTTCCTGAGACTATCAGGCTGTATGGGCTAGACGGCAGGTTCCTTAAACCGCGCCGCAAGCACAGGACGACGGCAGACAGGGTGTTGCAGATCAAAGGCCATCTATCAACAGCAAATAAGCGTGGCAATCTGCGCGGTCAGTTAAGCCATCTGATGGAGAAATACCGCAGTAAAGGGGAGAGCTTCCTTGTGTTGGAGGCCATGCTGCTGCTGGCAGCAGTGGCAGCGGGTGTTGTGGTAGCTGGACTGCTGCTGCTGCTGCCATTGTGCTGGCTCGGCTGGGCTGGGCCAGCTGGTGTCAAGGTGAGATGCTTGCGCACTGCAGTTTCTACTGCAATCAATCCTTCATTCGCATTGGGTGCAAACCATACCCGTCCCAGCGTATTGCGCTTGGCACACCAGTATGCAATAGCTACCCGGAGTACCAGTATCTCCACCTTGTCCCTGCTGCTGCTGCTGCTACTGCTGCTGCTGCAATACAGGCCATCTACGCCCTGCTATTTCTGACCAGCATCACTCTCCTAGTCGCCATCACAGCCCTAACCCTCTTGGGCTTAAACCACAAACAAATAACAGAGGAAACGCTACTAAACCTCCTCACACCGCCTACACCCCAACTCCCACCAAACCCTTTATTGGTAAACCCCGCTGGCACACCCCTCCAGATCTCAGATCGGGGTTTACTGGGTGCGTTGCCAAACCCTGATCTGCAAGGCCACAAAGTCTCCAAACCCCAGATGGATCATAAGCAAAGCCCTGGCCTTGACCGCCAAACCCCAATAGACCCTGATCGCGCAAGCACCATGGGCTGCGGTTTTGTGTTGGCTGTTGGTGGTAGGGTTTTGCTTGGCAGTGATGGTAAACCGCTGTCTTTGGTGGTGGGCGGTGAAACTGGGCGGATGTTGTTGGATGATTGTGGCAACATTATTCTAGGTGCTGATGGCGCACCCTTGGAGGTGAGTCTCCACATTGGACCGTTGCCCTCAACACATCAGCACAGTCACGAGCTTGTTTGAGTTCGAACGCCAGTAGGACTTCAGGCACTGCCTGCTGTAAGTGAGATGCAGTGAGCGCAGGAGCTGTGATGAGCCTGTTGCTTGCCAGCATTATAATATCAGTCGGTTCACACGGTTCATGTGTTTTGACAAGACTTGCCAGGTAGTTTCAGTCCTGATATGATTTATCGGCCTGCTAGATGTGTGATGAATTGGCCCTGTTGCCTCTGTTGAAAGTGGAATAGCAAAGCTGATATGCACAAGCTCAATCTTCTGCCCGTGTGTTTTTCAGGTCTTGCTGGACGGCTGTGGTTGCCCAGTAACCAGCCTGACAGGTTTCAGTGTTGCCATTGGTCCTGACAGCCAGGCTATGCTGGGGCCTGATGGCGCCCCCCTGTGTCTGGGACCTGATGAGTCAACACTCATCAGCTGGAGGGGAATGGCAATTCTGGGACCTCAGGTGTGCCACAGCAGCAGCGCTGAGTCAGCACATCTGCCAACTCCCTACACCTACTAGTAGCTGCTTATGGTGTTGGTGTATGATGAAGCTCACAGGCTGTGACAATACATAGCATCAAGTGTTCACTGACATGCGCACACTGACCAGCATGTGATCAGATAGAAGCAACATGCAACTCTACACTACAACTATAGAGCTGTATGACCACCGCAGAAAGGCTGTAGCGTACATACGCCATGAACAGCACCACAACCCATCATCATTTGATCTAAAATCTGCAAGCTACATCAATACCAGGCCAAGTCTGATGTGTGCTGTGTCTATTGCCGTGATTTCAGGGTCAGGCACTGTCCCTGGGCCACAACTACACCCTACACACAGCTGACGGACGGCCCCTGGTCAACGCGTCCGGGGATTTCCTACACCTATCTGCCGATGGCTCCACACTGGTGGATGCAGATGGTCGACCATCAAAAGACAAAAATGACAAGCCGGCAGGGGTCAGGGTGTCAAAAACTCCGGCTGTGTTTGGACCACAAGGCCAATTGCTGGTGGTGAGCTTTACATGATGCAAGGGGTTGAAGATGTCTGGTACATATGTCTAGCGCATTCCTTGTGTGTTGGACCCCGCACCATCATGCGTTTGAAGCAGAGTGTGTGCCTATCCTGCCGAGTATGTATGTGTGTCTGTTATATGACATTCATTCTAGCTTCCAGACCGCACTTGCCTCAGGCATGCATGTGTTCTCAGCTGCATAATGACCGCAATATTCCCAGCTGAGTATCCAGGTGCATTGTACTGCCCTTGCCGGGTCCTGATTCCCGTTCCTGGTACTGGTCATCGTAGTACTGGAGCGGCGGCGTGTTGTCTCTGCCAGCACTGGGCTCAGAGTCCTGTGGGTAATGAAACTATCTCTGGGCTATATGATCTGGGCGATATGAGACATTGCTGTGTTGTGTTGTTGCCTGCAGGGTCCTGACTCGCGGCCCCTAGTCCTTGGTTACGGTCATCGCTTATACAGCAGTTGCTCTCCCTCTCAGGCTGGTGAAGGGGCCATAGCCAATGCATCAGGACTCACAAACATCACAGCAGCAGTGGCAGCAGCTGCTGCTAGGCAGCTGCACAGGTTCGGCAGCAGTGGAGCTGTCAGGACTTTGTCAGGCCAGCCTGGAGCACTGATCAGGTGAGGCAGCCTGATTGTCAGGGACTGTCAGGCTGGAGCCAGCTAGCATAGCTGCTTAAGCTGGTCATAGATATGATGCTTACAGATGTTTTTTGCCAGAGATTGGTACAACCAACTCTACTGGGACTGTTGCCATGTGGTGTGGTCAAGAGTCAGCTGATATCGGTTTGTTCCTGGTGCATTGCAGATCACTTTCAGGTCGTGGTGGCACCCTGTCCAAGCAACCCAGCCTGGCAGCCTTCTTGTCAGGCCTCCAGGCTGTGAAGGGCCCCTCAGGACCTCCCAGCCGGACTCACTCAGGCCAGCAGATCTTCAGGGAAGGATCAGGCCAGCACAGCACGCCAAGATCTGGATCTCAGGCTGTGTGGGGGCCGGCATCTGATCTGTCAGGACCACACAGCCTGGCATTGGCCACAGTAGAAGAGGGACAGCCAGCAGCACATGGACGACCGCCACTGCCGGTGATCATCCCTCCTGCTGCTGCTGCTGGCAGCAGCGCTGTAACAGGTCCTTCGTTCACTGATGCTGCTATTGCTGCTGGCATCATGCCAGCAAGCCAGGCCGCCGGCAGCACTACTGCTGCTGCTGCTCCGCCTGCTGCTGTCACCGTCCCTGCTGCTGCCCCTGCCCCTGCTGCTGCTGTCGGCAGTGGCAGCAGCAGCACCAGGAGGCTGATCAACGATGCTGGTGACAGTGTTGCTGCTCGTGTTGAGTTTGCTGTGAAGGCGTTTGCAGCGTTGTTAGGGTTTGGCGGTTTGCTGCCCCTGCTGGGCCCTGATGGCCAGAAGCTGAAGATTGATCCGTACGGGGTTTTGAGGGCCGTGAAAAGTAATAAACCCCTGAAAGGTAACTTCAGCTTCACATGCAGCTTACTTAAATTACCTCAAGCAGTTGAATGGGGAATGGAATGACCACCTGACCACCTGGACTGCAAGTGACTGCTGTCGTAATTGGATTGAATGCACATGTTTGACCCTTAAACATTGACACACTTATATCCCGATAACCCATGCAGATGTGACCACTGCAGCTGTTTAAATGTGAGCTGACAAAGTTGAGCCAGGTTTCTGGTGATCAGGCGACTGCAACAGGCAAACGGCAGCCAACAAGCTACTGAGTCCGTAACAGAACGCCTTTTGTACTGCCTGAAATTAGCAACACAGTTTGTCAAATGTAGAAAGGTTGGTTGTTTCTGCTGCTGCTGCTGCATACAGGTCCAAGTGGTGCGCAGTTGCAGTTGTCGATTGATGGCAAGTGCTTCATTGGGCCTAACGGACAACCCGCACTAGACGGCAGTGGCAACAGACTCAGGTGCGGATCACACTCCGGCAGCAGCTGCATTCACCATTCATTGAGTGATAAGTGAATGGCCCAGTGGGTCACCACTTTGTTGGGGGAGGATGCTGCGTAGTGGATCTGGCAAG
The DNA here is from genome assembly GCA_002588565.1 of Coelastrella sp. UTEX B 3026. Taxonomy (NCBI): domain Eukaryota; kingdom Viridiplantae; phylum Chlorophyta; class Chlorophyceae; order Sphaeropleales; family Scenedesmaceae; genus Coelastrella; species Coelastrella sp. UTEX B 3026. The sequence goes on from NSMO01000332.1 coordinate 4,070, forward strand.
TGCAATTAGCTCCATGGCTCTGCATGAGTGAATCTTGAAGTTGAATTCACACTGGCTCCAACTGAGCACACTCCAGGATGTTAGCTTACTCAAGCCCGACGCTGCACAATACTGTGCTGAAAGCTGCTGTCCTGCAATAGGTGCTTGATCAGGCCCAGCGTCTCTGATTGATCCAAGCTGATTGGTCCAATGGCAGTGCTGTCAGGCTGGATGTCATCCAACGCTGTGCGTATCCTTTTTTTTACTGCTCAGAAGATGTACCACCATAACCCTTGTGCTGATGGGTTTTGACAACCATGCCATCTGCTGCTGCCACCACCGCTGCTGCTGCTGCAGTCCTGCGATTGGTGCTCGATCAGGCCCAGCAATTGCTCCTGATGGCTCCAGCCTGATTGGTCCTGATGGCAGTGCTCTCAGGCTGGGTCCTGACAGGATCAGGCTGATCACTGCCAGTGGCAGACCACTGCTGTCTCCCTGGGGACAACAACTGGGGCTGGCAGCTAACGGTAAGTTCAATATATAACGTCTGATTTCATGACACCATGAATCCTTGTTGACTGCGTGGGGATCTGATAGCAGCACTTGCTTGTATATCAACAGCACGCCAGGCAGGCAGCTGTGCATGCTGATCGAGCTGGTGCAAGCTACTTTGCAGTATACTCCATCAGTGTTATGTTGTGTTATGTTATGTTACGCACATTTGTCATGTTGCATTATGTTACACACATGTGTCACATTGTGTTATGCACATATGTTATATTGTGTCATGTCATGTGCAGGCCATCTGCTTGAGTTGCCCAACGGCACCACCCTGACGTCCCCCACAACCAAGCTCCCCCTCAAACTCAGCTCAGATGGCAAAACCCTCCTAGAGCCCAACAACCTGCCAGCACTGGGACTCGACGGCCAAACCCTAATGGTCTCAACCGCCACCGGTATCAGCAGCATCAGGACAAGCATAGCAGCAGCTGCTGCCAGGAAACCACGCCTCAGCAACAGCAGCAGCATTGTGAGCAGCAGGGGGCCAAGCCGAAGGGCCTCAGAAGCTGGGCCGGCGGCTGTGGGGGATGGCAGTGCGGCAGCAGCAGCTGCTGCCGCTGTTTTGCTGAGGCACAGACGGGTTTCAGAACCGAGTCCGAGTCGCCGTGTGTCGGAGGCCGGATCTGTTGGGGGTATTGCTTCTACTGCTGTTGAGTTTGGCAGCAGGAGAGTGTCAGAAGCTGACCCTAGCAGAAGGTTCTCTGAGCCTGGATCTTACAGCGAAATGGCTGCTGCTGACTTTGGCAGCAGCAAGAGCCAGCCAGATCCGGCAGCAGCAGCAGTGGCAGCAGCAGCACCAACTGCTGGTACAGATGCTGGACCGCTGCTAGAGCCTGAGGTATCGTCGGGTACAACTTGGGAGTCTACCTTAGAGGATGTTCCTGCTGCCGCTGCTGCCAGATCTGCAGCAGCAGCAGCAGCGGGCAGAACCTTGGACAAAGGTGCTTTGCCAAATCGCAAGCTTGGCAGCAGCATCAATGGCCCTTCAGCAGCAGTTGGAGACCGTCTGGATACAGATTTCCTGATTTCTGGTGTTGAGACCAGCCTCAGCAGCAGAGGGCCAGCAGCAGCAGCAGTTGGGGCAGCAGCAGCAGCAGCAGCAGCATTACCCGCTGGTAGATCAATCAGCAGCCCCGTTCTCAGGCCAGGACTGTTCAGCCGTCGGCTTGACAGCAGCAGCAGTGCAACACAACCTGGCAGCAGCCGCCTGCGGCTGGTCTCACCAGCAGAGCCCAGAAGTCCTCCCGCTGCTGCTGCTGCCACATATGGCAGCAGGAGTGCTCCGAGCAGCACGGCTACCAGCCCTCAAGTTGGCTTTGGCAGCAGCAAATGGAACCTGGCAGCAGCAGCGAGTGGTGAGATCCCTATGAGCCCCACCAGCCCTCAGTCGCCGATCCTCCCTATGGTGGATGCAACCGGAGAGGCCAGCAGCAGCAGCGGCAGCGGCAGCCCACCCAGATCACGTACTCCGCCAAAGTCCGAAGGCTGGCATAGCTGGAGTCTGGGATTACGTAAAATGGCTGCTGCTGGCAGCAGTGCACAGGCGGCTGGGATGGCGGCTGCTGCTGCTGGCAGCAGCAGTCCCAACGTCATGCCTAGGCGACTGCCTGCGTCACCGAGCAAACCAAAATCAGGGCTAGCAGGAGCTGCAGGTCAGTCTGTAACCACTCCTCTCCCACTTGCTGTTGTTGTGCTGACATGGACTTATACCGCCTTCTTCTTGTTATCTGTCTAACAAATATGTGCCGGTGCAGTTACTATCACTGCTATTTGTGTATTGGACTTGCTGTTTAGCTACATGCTGGCTCTGGTATAGCAGAACCGGTGCTAAGTGCATTGGCAAGTGTTCACTTGATTGTTGGTTATCCTTCCAGTGAGAGGGTCAGACGGCTAGTGACCTGGTGCTGGCAGTCCTGGCCTTGTGGCACAGTATCAGCCCTTGCCTTGCCAACGCGGTTGAGCCACAGATGATCTCATAATCAGCTGGAGATGCATGCATCAGGGGCATCATTGCATTTGACCTCAGGGCTGTTGCTAGCTGATCCCAGTGTTGCACAGTAAACCTTGGACAATATAATGCATTGTGGTGTTGACTGCAGGTGACATAGGCAGTGGTCTTGAGTCCCTGCCAAGCAGGCCCCTGGCCACCGTGATCTCAGGTATTCCAGCCTGGGATTCCCTGATAGCTGAAGCAGCAGCAGGACAGCAGGGACTCTTCAATGCTGCCACAGGCAAGCCGCCGGCAGCAGTCAGGAAGGCGATCCTGGCAGCAGCAGCAGTGCTGCTGCTGCTGTTGCTTAGTTGCGTGCGCTTGACCATTGTTGCCTGGCCTGGAGCTCCTCACGCTGCTGCTGCTGCTGCCACAAGCGGCAGTGCTATGGATCGGGTGGTCTATTATGTTGGTAGAGTGGTGGTGGCGTGTTTCCCATATCTGCATGCACTGCTGCTGGCAGCACTGGCAGCAGTGGCAGCAGCCGCCGGCCTAAACAGCTACAGCAGCAGCAGGATCTTGCATCATGTGGCAGCAGCAGCGGCTTATGATGCACAGCAGCACACAGATGTCGCACAGCCAGATCTCAGCACGGCTATCAATGTTGCACAAGCCACCACCGCTGCCGCAGCTGCTGCTGCCACTGGTGCAGCGGCTGGCAGCAGCAGCAGCAAACCAAACGTTCCGGGACTGGGCTACACATCACTCCGAGACAAAATGCGCCAGAAGCCCAGATCAGGGGAGGGAGCTGACTGGTCATCTGCTGCTGATGATGCTGACCTGTCAGGTTCTGTGGGCAGCCGCCGCAAGGGGGATCTGGCAGCAGCGGCAGCAGCAGCAGAACCAGGCCTGAAGCAGCAGCTGATCAGTACGTACAGATCTTGCAGGAAAACAGCAGCACAGGAGGTTGTCAAATGCACCAACCTGCTGTTGTCAGGGAACCAAAAGGCAGTGCTGCTGCTGCTGCTGGCAGTGCTGCTGGGGAGCTTTGCAGGATCTGCGCTGCTGCTGCACACAACCTTGGGCAGCAGCAGCAGCAGGGTTGCTGCTGCAGCACAACAGCAGCAAACGGCCCACATTAAAGTTGGCCCTGCTGGTGTTGAACCAGATCTCAAGCGTGCTGCAGAGTCTGCTGCCAACGCAACTTGTGCTGCTGCTGCTGCTGCCAATGAGTCTCTGGCAGCAGCAGCAGCAGCAGCAGGGGCTCTTTCACGAAGCTCAACGGACACATGTAATGGTGCGGCAGCTGTGTGCAACGTTGTGAGGCAAGAGCCGGCAGTGCCACATGTCAAACCGCCATCATCATCATCAGCAGCAGAGACTGCAGTGATAGACAAGTCACCAGCAACAGCAGCAGCTGTTGTTGCACCCCAAACAGCAGGCACCGCAGCAGCAGCACATGCAGCAGAAGCAGCAGCAGCAGCAATGCTAGCAGCTGTTCAGGCACCGTCGGTAATGAAGCCGGTGCTGCCGGCAGAGTCAACAGCAGCGGTGCCAGAACCGGCAACACCAGCTGAAGCAGCAGCAGCAGCAGCTTCGGCTGTAGCAGCAGCAGATGCAGTGAGTGTGCCTGAAACCACTGCAACTTCAGCAGCAGCTGTCCGTACGATCAAGAAGGATGCTGCTATTGCCGCAGAAAAGGCAGCAGCAGTAGCGGCAGCATTGTTAGCTGCCACAAAGGCACCAGCAGCAGAAAAGGAGCCAACTGCAGCAGCAGTATCAGCACCAGCAGCAGCAGTGCTGAAAACTGTTGCAAAGGCACCAGCAGCAGCAGCAAAGGCGGCAGCAGCACCGGCAGCAGCAGCGAAGGCTCCCGCCAAGTGGATGCGTAGGCTCGTACTGCCACAGTTGCTAAGCCGCCTGCCATGGCAGCAGCAGCAGCAGCCCTCGGCTATTGTTGAGGAGCAAAGCGGCATGAATAAAGCTGCTGCCACTGTTGCAGCGTACACAGCAGCAGCAACCGCTGCCATGGCTCCCTACACGGCAGCAGCAGCACGTCACTTGGATCCGATCTGGCAGATCATCCAGCCGTATGTAGCAGCAACCTTGGACTACCTAAGCCCATATGCCAGATCAGCAGCAGCTGCTGCCAGCCCCTACCTCACTGCTGCTCGGTCGGCAGCAGAACAGTATGGATCTGCCGCCTATGATACGATCAACCCCTGCACTGCTGCTGCTGCCACAACAGCAGCAGCATATGGCAGTATGGCAGCAGCTGCTGCTGCTCCGTACTACACCGCTGCCAGGCAAACAGCTGGGGACTACACAGCAGCAGTGGCAGCAGCAGCAACGCCATACATGCAATCCGCATACGAGACAGCTCTACCCTACTACCACTCCTCAAAGCAGGCAACAATGCAGTACACAGCAGCAGCAGCGGCAGCAGCACGCCAGTATGCAGCAACTGCTGCTGACTACGCGACTTACACATATCAGCGTGCTGGGCCTTTATACCAGACCTCTAAACAAACTGCTGCTCAGTATGCAGGGTTGGCAGCAGCAGCAGCGGGCCAGTATGCAGCCACAGCGCAAACAGCTGCAATGCACTATGGCTCATGTGCATACAATGCAGCTGGGCCTGTCTATCAGGCCTCCACAGACTATGCCCTAGCAGCAGCGGCAGCAGCAAAAGGGTACGCAGCTTCAGCAGCTGATTACAGTACCCTGGCTTACAGCAGAGCAGCACCACATGTCTTTGCATTCAAGCAAGCTGCTGTGCAGTATGCTGTAGCAGCAGCTGCTGCTGCAAATTCAGCGCAGCCACATCAGCTGGCAGCAGCAGCAGCAGTGTTGGGCTTGCTGGGTCTGTTGTTTGTTGCACGTAGAAAGAGACGTGCTAGACGCGCAGTGCGTGCTGCTGCTGCTGCTGCTGCCCCAGCAACAGCTGACGCTACTGCTGAAACCTTGGACACAGCAGCAGCAGCACCAGATCTTGAAACTATGGAACCTGCTGATCTGCAGCAGCACCTACTGCTACAGCTGCTGCAGCAGCCTGGGGTGGCCAGGGGTGGTGAAGCAGTGCATCAATCAGCAGCAGCAGTAGTAGGGAAGCAACTGAGAGATCTGCTGCATCATAAACTGCTGCGAGCACCGGGGATCGCTCGTGGTGGTGACGCTGTGCGTCAGGCGGCAGCAGCAGCAGCAGCAGTAGAACAAGTGGCAGCAGCAGAGGCATCAGCAGCAGCGGCCAGCAGGCAAGCTGATCTACGTCACAAAGTGCTGATTGGCCTGCTGCAGCAGCCGGGTGTGGCTCGGGGCGGGCCAGCTGCAATGGCAGCAGCAGTTGCCAGGGCAGCAGCAGAGGCTCAGGCTGAGCACGAAGAGCAGCAGCAGCAGCATCTCCAAATCCATCATGATATGTTGCAGGGAGACTTAGCTCCTGTTGGTGCTGCGGCAGCAGTTGCACCAGTTGCAGCAGCAGCAGCAGCAGCAGCAAATCATGAGGGTCTTCGTGTGCAGCTGCCAGTAACTCCCACCCCCACAGAGTCTCTACCAGCAGCAGCAGCAGCACTTTGGCAGCCAGGGCCAGGAGATAGGCTGCTGCTCCGACCCACCCGTTCAGTCGAGCCAGCAGCAGCAGCAACAGCAGCAGCAGCAACAGCAGCATCAGCAACAGCACAAGGGTCTGGCAACTGGCCTTTCTTTGATGCCAGGCAGGACCTGCTAGGCCAGCAGGCACCTGCTGTCGCTGCCATAGCAGCAGCAGCAGCACAGGTTCCAGGGTACACAACCCCTGTTGCTGCTGCTGCCAGCCCAGCAGCAGCACCAGTGCAGGCCCATGGGTTTGGGCCTCCAGCTTTGGCTGATCAGAACAGTCCAGAGCGTAGGGCACCCGCTGTTGCTGCTATAGCAGCAGCAACGGCAGCAGCAGCAGCAGCGGAGGCTGTCAGAGCTGCTTACAGCGGCATGCATATGCAGCAGAATGCAGGAACACCTGATATGCAGTATCTGTCACAGCTACAGCAGCAGCACACAGGTCTTATGCCGGCACAGGGCAGTTGCCCGCTGCCAGCAGCAGCAGCAGAGGGTGCTGCCGTCCAAGGTTTGCAGATCCAGGCGGGCACAGGATCCAGGGGCAGCTGGATTACGTCATCAGGATCATCAACGGGTGATCCACCCACTCGGCTGCCCAGCCAATACTCAGGTTACACACTCTCAACGCCATCTGCTGCTGCGGCCAATGCACAGTCAGCACGTCTCAATGCATCGGCACTCAATTCTGGGACCACTAGTGACAGCTATCCCCAGTCAGCAGTTACAACCAGAGACGACTGGACACAGTCAGAAGTGTTAGTAACAGCTGAGTCAACCCAGTTTGCACCGCTTACCAAGGACGACTGGACGCAGTCAGCTGCGTTACTAATCGATGAGTCAACCCAGGTGGATAACATACGTGACGGTTGGACACAGTCAGCAGGATTACTAATCGATGAATCCACACAGACAACCGCAGTGCGGCGCGATGCCTGGACTCAAACCCCCAACTTACGTAACCGTACAACGCAGACATCGCTGCCCACCACGCCCAGCAGCAGTCAGGGATCATCAGGCTACCCTGACGAGGATGGCAGCGGCAGCAGCAGCGCCAGGAACAGCAGCAGCAGTGCTGGTGGCAGCAGTTATGATCGGCAGGGTGGGAATGCTGGTGGCAGCAGGAGCGGTGGCAGGTGGGGCAGCAGTAACAGCAGCAGGGGTGGCCAGCGGAATCAACCAGCAGGAAGGACAAGGTCAGCAGCTGTAGCTCCCATTGCTGCTGCCACTGCTGCTGCTGGTGGCGTGGCAGCAGCAGCAGCAGCACCTGCTGCTGCATCAGGTTGGACAGTGGGTGGTATGTTTAGATCCTTGCGGCATGTTAGCCCCGCCAGCCAGCCTGATCATCAGGTACAGCAGTTGGTGGGCCAGCCTGACTCTCAGGCCTCTCAGGTCCCGCCCGGCACCATCCAGCCTGATGCTCAGGCCTGTCAGACTCCTCTGCCCGCCTGCCAGCCTGACATCCTGGACCCGGCCCCTCTTCAGCACACCGCTCTGGCAACAGATGCAGCGACAGCGACAGCACCACCAGCAGCAGCTGGAGACATTTCTGCTAGTGATATAGAAGGTGCTCGAGTGTATATTGCCAGCCAAAGTGCACCAGGGGTTACTACAACAGCAGCCAGGGCTGAATGCGAGGATGTGGCCGCATTGTCTGCAGCTGCTGCTGGTGACCCATACAGTGCTGTCAAACGTGTTGGCAGTGATCAGGCAACATCAATGCTTGCCCCTGTTCTTTCAGTCCAGCAGCAGCAGGGCAGCACTGGCAATGCTGACGGTGCATCTGGCGTCGCACATTCTGCTCTTAGAGCTCCCATGGCAGCAGCAGCAGCAGACAGCAGCTCAGACAGCAGCAGCAGTTACTCATCTGCATCGGCCGATGTTTCTGATGATGACGTCACTGCTGCTGCAGAGGGCCTAACTGCGGCCCCTGACACCAAGGCTGGAGTGCTTCTGCAGCAGCAGCAGCAGCAGCCAGTGGGCAATCTGCTGAAATCGGCAACACCAGCAACAGCAGCTGAAGCACCTGGCAGCAGCAGCAGCAGCACCTACTCGTCTGCCTCATCAAGCTCCAGTGATGATTATGATTATCATGATGAAAGTGCCGCCACATATCCTGCTACTGCTGCTGATGTGGCAGCAATGACTGTGTCGGCAGCAGGACACACTGTACCCAACGCGGCGGCAATGGCCACGGAGGCTTCAACAGCAGCAGGTGAGCCGTTGTCACATTTGGTTTGTGTTCTTTGGCTTAGAAAAGCCCTGGCATGCCATAATGCATTGTCCTTCAGGCCCGTGTGCATGGATAGTATGTTCATGGCATATGCCACACTGTGTTTGCTACAGGCTTTCTGTGGTTGTCATACTGCCCTAGAACTGTTTGTGGGGTTGCATGCTGCTTCTGTCTGCTCACTTGCTGGTCAGTGTGAGCATGTTTGTAACACTTTCATGTGCATGGTCCTGTGCCACTGGACACTCCATCACCACACTTGATGAGCCTGTACAGGCTGTGTTGTATGTTGCTTGTGTCTGATCAGTTGCTGGGGAACAAAACCATCTGTAACATCTGCTGTTTGTTGCTACTTGCATTTGCAGCATGTGCAGCGTTAGCAGCTGGCAGCAGTGGCAGCAGCGGCGAGTCCTCAATATCGTCCAATGTTTCTATTGACCATCATGATCACAGCGTTGCTGCTAATGCAGCAAATGCAACATTACTGCTAGAATCAGCGCAACCTTGGACTGCTGCTGAAGTGGCAGAGATCAATTGCATCACTGCTGCCATGGCAGCAGCAGCAGTGTCGGCAGCAGTAGCTCAAGCAACAGAGGAACAACAACAGCAGCAGCAGCAGCAGCAGCAGGCACCGTGGAGCCTGGGATCTGCTCTGTTTGGTTGGCTGTTTGGCTCCCAGCCTGAAAATCAGGCTACTGCCGGACATGATGCACAGCAGCAGCAGCAGCAGCAGCTGAGCCTGCGGGAGGGACAGACTGCTGTAAGCAAAGCAGCATATGCAGAATACAACGCCACCAGCAGCAGTAGCAGCAGCAGCAGCGCTGACTCGGTGGATCTGGCCGCTGATGATCTAGATCAAGCAGCAGTACCTGATACCCAGGCTGAAAGGTCCTTTGATGCCAGCAGCAGGCGTGACGGTGATTTGGTTGCACAACAAGCTATCACACCGCTGCCTGCCGCTGCCATGCTTGGAACTACAGCAGCAGCAGCGGGTCCTGATAGCCAGGTCAGGCTGGCAACCCCTGCTGCTGCCACTTACAGCAGTGCTCAGCAGGAGCTCATGCCAACAGCAGCAGAAGACAGAACATGGCCTGACAACAGCAGTGGCTCCGGCACAGGATATGATGGTCAGCGAGAGCAACTGTGGCGCCAGCCTGGAGTACCTGATGGCCAGGCTACTGATGCTGCTGCTGCTGCTGGGTGTCACACAATACAGCTGCCAGATGCAGGGCTGGCAGCAGCAGGGGCTTCTGAGGACGACAGCAGCAACAGCAGCACTGACAGTGGTTCTGAGGCCAAGCAGTCACGTGGATTGAAGGCTGCTGCTGCTGTTCAAGAAGCAGAGGGGGTCTTTGATGACAGCAGCAGTAGCAGCAGTGACAGCAGCATCGACAGTGATCTGGAGGAGTCTGAGGATCTACATGCAAATGACCTGGCACCAGCTCAAGCTGCTGCTGCTGCTGCATCAGATGCTCCATTGGCAGCAGCAGCAGCACCCAGCAGCAGCACCACAGTGTCTCGTGTATCAGCACTCAAGGCAGTGTTCTTGGGTGGCAGTACTGCTGCTGCTGCTGCCACTGCTGCCAGTAAGCCTGGATCTCAGGCCTTTGGAGCAGCAGGTAGTCAGAGTACTGAGCCAGCAGCAGCAACAACAGCAGCAGCAGCAGCAGCTATGGACAGCACTCAGGCGCATGTGAATAGCAGCGCCGTAGACCGCCAGCTCCAGCAAAGGCGAGATCTGCAAACCATATCAGTGCCTGCTGCCGCTGCTGTCAGCTCTACAGCATACTGGCAACTGTCAGAGCCAACAGCAGCAGCAGCAGCACCAGCTGTGGTGTGCGTTGAACGATCTAGGGACGACGGCAGCAGCAGCAGCAGCGGGTCAGAGGTGGATGATCTGCAGCAGCAGCCAGCAACAGTTGCCATGCCTGCTGCCACAGATGCTGCTGTCCTTGGTGACACTGCAGCAGATCGCCAAGATTCTGAGATGGCAGCAGCAGCAGCAGTAGCAGTCGCCACTGAGGGATCCTTTGATGACAGCAGCAGCAGCAGTGACAGCAGCAGTGCGACAGACAGCGGGTCAGAGGAGCCACAGCCGGCGACAGACTCCACAACACCCACTGCTGCCGAGCCAACAGCAGGAGCAGCAACAGCCGCAGCTGGCATTACTTCCCGCCTATCAGCTCTGAAAGCTCTGCTGCTTGGTGGTAGTGCTGCTGCTGATGCTGCTGCTGCCAGCACATCTGCTGTCAACAACAGCAGCACCAGCCAACCCGACTCTGAGGCCCATTCAGCAGACATCCCACTGCTGCCAGAAGATGCTGCTGCTGCTGCTGCTGCTGGTGTGGCTCAGCAGGAACAGCAGCACCAGCCTGACCATGATGTACATGACACTGGCAGCCTGTATGGACATCAAGCAGGTCTGTAGGTGCTTGTGCACAGCAAGCTCTTCTGCGACAAGAGAGTGTCGTTGGTTGTGTGAAATCATATCACACAACCAATGACACTTTTCCTTTCCTTTCCTTTGTTACATGGGAGAGCTACTTCGCTCATGAAGCCACGCTACAGGGCCACCCCCGCCAATATACATGACCTGGCATCCGCAACCAGTGATGCCACCTCATGCAAACTCCACCAAGGCACTCTTTTGTCACAGAACGTTTCTTGCTGTGTTTCATTGACCTTTCCAGCTGTCATTCACTGTTTGCTGTCAGCAAACATCAGATTTACGCCAGTTGGCTGTGTCACTTCAGTTTTATCCGGTTAGTGGAGAGTACTGCCTGAGGCGGTGAGGTATCCACGTGTAACAACCCTCTCTCAAAAAAAAAATATGTCAAGTTGTGAAGTACTTGGTCTCACACTATATTTATAAGCAATGTCTGTGCTGGCTGCTTTCAGCCAATATCAGGCTTCAATCTTGCCTGATTTGTATGCTTACTGCCCATGAGTGTTGTTTTGTGTACCAGCTAGCATGCATTGGGTTATGATGAGTCCCCCATTACAAGGGAATGTTGTACACTGGTGGTGCCACATACTTACTGGAAATGCGTGTGATGATAAAGCATTACTGCTTGGCTGGCTCCGGCTTTTTGTCATTGCAGGTGAATTTGCAAAGCCACAAGAAGAAAATATCTTTGTCTGGCGTTGCAGCAGCGACAGTGAAACTCATACCAGCAGCAGCAGCAGCAGTGATGAATCTGCACCTGCTGTGTCCCCAGCAGCTGCTGAGCCCACTGCTGTCATTCAGCAGCAGCAGCAGCAGCAGCAGTGGGTAGCTGCTGCTGAAGAACCTTGGACAACTGTTAGATCAGATCTCAACACAGCAGCAGCAGCAGCAGCAGCAGCAGATGACTATGACATGTTCATATCACCAAGATCGGAGCCTGGTGACCAGCCATCTTGCACAACTGGCCTTTCAGCATCTACTGCACCTACAGCAGCAGCAGCAACAGCAGGTCTGGCTGCCACAGAGTGTAATGAAGTGTTTCTGTCACCGAGATCAGATGCCTGGGATGTTTGTGAACAAGCCGTGCCCTACCCAACGGCAACAGGTGTGGAGGTTTTGGCTTTGACATTTCTCCACATCAATGCTTGTTGACTTAAACTTTGTACCCTAAGGGCTGCCATTGAGCACTAAATTGATTAGCAAACAGCTGTTGACTGCTGTGGTGCCGGAGTCTCATAGACCAATCCCATGGGTTGGCACATGTAATTTAACTAAAGTTTATGATGCAGTGCAGCGTGTGCACAATGCTCTGTATGCGCGTCCGTGCGATGACACGGATCCCTGACTTGTGATGTATGCACATCTGCCTTTTCTGCTTGTGTAAGTCTGGTTTGATTTGCATGACGATTGATTGTTCTGTTTTACAACTGTGCAGAAGTTATCATATTCCACATCATCATCAGTATTAATGATTGATTGTCAGAGAGTTTGTAGCAATCAATCACACGTAGCAGCAAGCACAGTCCACCCCTGTAATCATGGCTGCAGGTACCTTTGGAGGATTGGTGTACAGCAGCAGCAGCAGCAGCAGCAGCAGCAGCAGCAGCAGCAAAGGCATGCATGAGTCTTTAGTGGCTGCAAGTAGGCCTGCAGAAGTTCCAGAGCAGCAACAGGAGTGGACATCAGACACCAACATGCTACCTGAATCATCTACAGCAGCAGCAGCAGCAGCAGCAGCAGCAGAGTACCTTGGACCGCAAGAGCACAACGAGCAACCTTGGACTGCTAACAGCTCAAATCCCTTTGATGATCTGGCACCTGTCACCACAACAGCAGCAGATCATGGCTTGATCAGGGGCCTGGCCAAACCTTGGACTGGTGCTGCTGCTGGAGGTAAACATGCTGATGACCTTGCAGCGCCTGCAGCAGCAGCAGCACCAGTAGATCAAGGCTTGATCAAGAAAAGGTACCAGCCCTGGGCCACAGCAGCAGTAGCTGCTGCAGCAGATCAAGATCTGGCAGCAGAAGAGCATCAACCTTGGACAGTCGGATCACATGTGTCAGCGATCACAGCTATGCTCATACAGCGGTACAGTCAGCCAGATGATGATCTGTGGCAGCAAGATACCGCAGTGACTGGATCAGCAGCTGCAGGGTACAAGCAGAGGCCCCTGGTTCTATCACAGTCTGCTGCTGCTAGTTCTGCTGCAGCAGCAGCAGCTGGGACACTACACCTTTCAGGCAGTGCAGCAGACAGCAGCATATCACACCAGAGCAGCATACTGAGTGCTATTGCTGCCGAGTTGGAGTCAGCTGAGGCAGATCGTGCTGCTGCTCATGCAGCAGCAGCAGCGGAAGCGGTGATTGCCAAGGCAGA
>NSMO01000333.1:326-15689 GCA_002588565.1 Coelastrella sp. UTEX B 3026
CGACAGCCACAGCAGTTGGAACGCCTAGATCTTCTCCAAACTGTCAACAGCACGGTGTCTCCTCGCCTCGGCGGCTTGATCAAACCCTTGCAATGCTTTCGGGGCCTTCATACTCTGTGTCGCTGATATGTTCGGCGTGCAGCGCCGGTGTGCTGAGCTTGCTGACAGCGGTTACTGTTCACTTCACTGCCCAACTAAAACACAGCACCCACCTACTGCTGCCTGAATGCTAACACTAAACCTCACATCGTATCCGCGCCACGCAGCTGCTGATCAATGGCGATTGGGTGGATGCTGTCTCGGGCAAGCACATGCCAGTGATTGACCCTCGTACAGGCGAGTCCATCCTTCAAGTCGCTGAGGGTGACAAGGCTGACGTGGACAAAGCAGTCAAAGCTGCTCGCAAGGCGTTTGACCACGGACCATGGTGGGTTTGAAATTTCAAGTATCTTCACTTGAAGCGCTGGTCTTTTCGTGATCTTTTCGTAATCTGCTTGCTTGTGCTGGCATGCTGTAGCCTTGCAAAGATGCTTAGTAATGGCTTGAAGTAACCCTTTTGTAAGCTGCAGTTCAGCATGCACATCACTGGCGTGAAAAACGGCAGCAGCGGCAGCAGTAGGATAACATATGCTGATTCTGTGCCAAGGCTGGCCTGAATAAAGCAGTCACAATGTCCACAAGGCGTACCTCGGACCATGGTGAACGTGATGATCAGTAAGCTTGCTTTCCAGCAGCAAGCAAGAGATCCAGCCTCTGGCTGTGGTACATATCTCAGAACAGGGAAGGTTGATACAGCGCATTGAATAGCATGCAGGGAGAGCAGCAGCGCAGTGTAGGCCCAGAGTGCTGAGTTGTATATACAGCCTGAAAGGACAACTTGCCATGGCATGCTGGCTGACTGGCTTGTGCTTTTGGTCATTCGGCACTGAATGTCACGCTGTCACAGCTGCTTGTTGATGGGTTTCAGATGCTTCTTGCTGCCGACTGACTTGGCGTGTAGCAAACTTGCAGCGCAGAATGTACCACTACTGCTGCTGCTGCTGCTACAGTTGCTGCTGCTGCTGCTGAAAGTGATCAGAACTCAGCATATTCAGAACTGCTGCTGTTCACTTTCAGCAGCAGTTTTGAATATGCTGAGTGATGTTTCCTACGACTTGCAAGGTTGACTCCACATCAAATGTCGCTGAGGGCTGTGGATAGTCCACAGATCAGGCAGAGAACAGTGATAGTGTCGCCAGCAGTTGTAGCCAAACATCATTGTCTAATGCGCTGATTAGCAACGCGTGTTCCTGCTGCTGCTGCTGCTGCTGCTGCTGTGCATGTGCTGAATGACTGATGATTGCGACTGCCACTGCTAGGCCCAAGATGAGTGCTAAGGTATGCCATCTATAGTGCAACAATACCCTGACCCATTTAATTGCAGTCTTTGTGGTCAAAACCACTTCCTATCACTAGCAGTATCACTTAAAGAGCTTTTGAAACCAGCTAAGAAAAAACTTGGAAGCAGTAGCCAGCAGTCTTGTTTTTATGCCGCATGGTACATGGCTGTTTAGTGCTGCTACTTGATACGTTCGTTGACTAGGTTCATGCATATTGTTGTAGCAGTGCCTGCAACTTGGATGACTAGCCCTGCAAACATACGCGTAGTTAACGATACAATGCAAATCATGATATATATATCATATACATATCATTATATAATGTATAAATATTGATCATACATTAGTATATACTGATGCGATGGTATGGCCCGGGCAGGCTGACATCATCTGGCAAAAGTCCACAGTCCAGCCAACATCTGCTGCTGCTGCTGCTGGTGGTGTTGCAGGAGCGAGGCCGTATCATCTACAAGCTGGCTGATCTGATGGAGAGAGACAGAGAGGAACTGGCACAGCTGGAGACACTGGTGAGCAGCAGCATCATGATGATCACAACAGCGGCAATTCGTCATGATACTGCTGCCGCCACCGCCGCTGCTGCTGCTGCTGCTGCTGTGGTCACCTGAATGGAAAGGCAGCAAGTGAACACATTATCTGTCGCTGGCAAGGTGCCACGGACCGATTAGCAAGATTGCTGATGGTGAAAGTGGCAAGTAACATTTTAACTAAACTAGGGTGTGTCAACAGCGCCTTCTGCTGCTGCTATATATGGGCAGCCATACTGTCAACAAAGCAGGGTGATACAATCACCTATCACTTATTCTTATGCTCACTGCCAGCATGTTGCATGCTGCTTGACCGGAGCCACCAGGTTTGCAGGTCACCGTATCACACAGCTGTGTGTCATGTTTTGCTGCTGCTGCTGCTGCTAGGACAATGGCAAGCCCATCTTCTTCAGTCGCAATGCAGATGTACCTCTCGCATTTGATCACCTTAGATACTATGCTGGGTAAGACACACCAATAAATCAGCACATCAACAAATGAGCACACCAACACAACAGCACATCTATAACAGATGCTTCGTCTTCATCTGAATCCATTGCACACTATCAGTTGACACAGTTGTTGCCTGCCTCAGCGGGCAGGGTGCGCCAAAGCTGCATGATGTAAAACCAGATATGCATATATCACGCCAGATGTTCTAGGTGTCTGCTACATATCGTGGAGAGCACCGACCTTGCTATATCTGGTGGGGATTCCACTGGACTCCCTGAATTACTTTCTCACTTTTCCCTGGACACACTTCTGGATACCTGAACTGTGTTGCTGGGTTGGCTTAACCCAGCGAAACGTCCTTTCCCCGGTGCAACGGCGGGTATTTGTATTCAAGTATAAAGTCTCGAATGCACCTCTAATACAATCCTTCAAAGCCTGACTGCTGCTGCTGCTGCTGTTTGCAGTTGGGCAGACAAGCTCCATGGCAAGACCATTCCAGTTGATGGACCTTACTGGGCGTACACACTGCATGAACCACTGGGGGTGGTAGGACAGGTAAAGTGAATGATGAATGAATGATCGAATGAATGAGCTTTGCGAAGCGCTTTCAATAGAGCGCTAGTGTATGTTGAGGGGAAGGGAATGTGTATGTCCAGGCGGCTCCACATTTCCTACCGTCAGGTGAAGTGAAAACAGAACCTAACCTGAAACCTCACCCAAATACAGGGTCTCTTAAGGGCCTGTTAAGGGTCAACTAGTTTGCTTTCTGGTAGCACAGTGCATCTGTCCAGCAGTTGTATGCTCAAAATTCAGTATCTGCCAGGGCTCTTGTTTTCTGTCTTTCTTTATTACTTCTTTTTCCATGTTCATGTGATTGGTTGAGATTATGATGGTTGATGTAACGATGATGTAAGCCGCCGTTGTTGCTGCTGTCTGTGTGCATGTCGGCACCTCGTTTATTTTAAACTGCCCTTTGCTGGTAGCCGCTTCAAGCTAGCACAGACCACCTTGGGCAGTGCTGCTGTTGTTGTTTGACTTAGCCGCCCATACAGGTTGCACCACCTCATCCTGCATGATCTTGTATACTGTTGGGGTCAGTAGGAAGATTTCGACGCTGTAGTCAGCGTCCAGGAAGTTGACGCCCAACATAGCCATCTTGCTTGACTGTCTGTCAAGGCAGTGTCACATAGGAGAGGTTGTGGCAATCTTTCCTATGTAACACTGCCTTGACAGACAGTCAAGCAAGGTGGGGTTCCTGTAGTCTCTCTAGTCCCTTGGTGACCTGATGCAGGGTGCAGGATGAGGTTGTATAGCTTGCATGGGCGGCTCAATCAAACACCAACAGCAGCACTGCCCGCACAGACTACCTTCAGCAGTGCTGCTTTTGTTGTCTGACTTAGCCGCCCATGCATGTGATACAACCTCATCCTGCATGATCTTGTAAACTGTTTGGGTGAGAAGGAAGACCTTGACGCTGTAGTCAGCGTCCATGAAATTCCTGGACGCGGACTACAGCGTCAAGGGTTGTGTTGACGCCCAACTTAGCCATCTTGCTTGTCTGTCTGTCAAGGCAGTGTTGCCGATGACTGCCTGCAGCTTTGCAATCATTCCTCGGCAACACTGCTTTGACAGACAGTCAAGCAAGGTGGGGCCCCGGGTTCCTGTGATCTCTCTAGTCCCTTGGTCATGTCGGCTTTCAAAGTCCATGCCTCCATGCATTTGTGTGCGAGTGCAGATCATTCCCTGGAACTCCCCTCTGCTGGAACCTTCTTTCAAGGCCTGCAGACATGGTCCTGTACTTGCTTGTCTTGCCTGCAGCCGTGTGTTGCCCTGCTTGCATGAAGATGGATGCTGTGTGCAGCCGGCAGATTGTCAGCGCCACACACCTTATGATCAGAGTTATGACAGCAGAGCCCTGGTTGGCCTGATCTTAACCCTTGGTGATCTCATCTTTCATGCTACCCTGCAATTCTGTGTGGGATTGCAGATCATTCCCTGGAACTTCCCCCTGCTAATGGCTGCCTGGAAGCTTGGCCCTGCTCTGGCGTGTGGTAACACGGTGGTGCTGAAGACAGCTGAACAGACACCCCTCACAGCAATAAAGCTAGGAGCGCTAGCACAGGAAGCAGGTATGGAGCTGGTTCTGGTCAGTTCCTGCGACCATTCTGCACTGCTTGCCTGTCTGTGTCCTCTTTGGCTGGGCATATGCAGTGCGTATAAGCTGTTTGTAGTTGTATATTGTGCAATAGTCGGTATACTCATCCCATGTGATGCATGGGCTTTTGTTAGCATAGTTTCTGAATCCAGCTGAGCCGTGCTAGCACAGTGTGATGCTCAGACAGCTCAACCAAAGGCTCTCCTTCCCGCCAACAAACTGCCGAGCTGCATATGATGAATCAGGTTGCACAGTGAGGAAGCAGCTGATAGGAATCCAATCGACATAGGGTGACAAGACATCACAGGACTGCGCCACAAGCAACAGCCGGCAGCCGTGCTCGGTCAGATGGGGTTGTGCTGCGTTCTGAAACCGAGTGGACTGCGAACCGAGCTACATAATGAGCTTCTAGTTGCACCAACCAGTATGTTGCTTTTTTTATAAGTAAACCTCGCTGCTCCCCTGTTTGTCACATGGCTCAAGCCCCATACGGGTGGGCTTAGGCATGACACCAGCATACTTGTGCTAGGTGTTTGGTGCCACCCCGCTGCTGCTGGTCCACGTGCCTTCCCTCTGCTGTGCTGCATGCCATTTGCATGTTGCGGACTTACAAAAGAGTATATATCTTGATGTATTTTAACAGAAATAAGTTCTGATATGAATTTGTTTGGAGAAAACTCTTTCAGCACTAATGCTTTGTTCTATTTTCATCAGTGTTTTTCCTGTAAGAAGTCACATAAACATCATTACAACAGTTCCACAAAAGCCTATCTTTCAGCTGTGTGATAACCTCTCGTGCCTAGTACTGTTGGCTGCCTACATACGATTCATCAAGAGAGAGCGTTGCGTCACCATGCAGCCGGCTGTATGGCATTAGAACTACCAGCTGACAAAAGCTCGCCCGGACGCCCTCCAGACAGCTGGCTTGTGCACAACGGTAGCCTGTTGGGCGAGCTTATCTGGGTCACTGGCAGTAAGTGGCCAGATCCCTGCAGCATAGCAGCTGCACTGCAGCAGGGAAACGTGTTGATAAGTAATCTAGAGGCGCTCCTGGTAGCAAGCCAGAGGCTCCTGGCAGCAAGCCAGATATATTGGAAGTCATGAACCCAGCAGTGTTGAAAGGTCTCAGCCTGTGGAAGGTGCACAAGTCTGGCGAGTCCAGATTGAGGGTGATGCTGCTCAAGTTGAGCCATCTAGATTCACCAGACTTGGGCAGCATAGCCAACACCCTCAGGGGATTGACACAACTGCGACAGGTGGACATCACAGTAGAGAGACAGAAGAGGATGAAGCACTCCTGTGGGCCAGCATGCTGACGGCACTGACGCGATTGGTGTATATGTATGCGGCCCCACCTCCAGCTTGACCAGGGAGGATTTCTCACTGGTTGAACTGGAGCTGGGGTCGCATACATATCTCGAGCTTTTAGATCCTTGAGCTTGATTTCTATGCACCTGTTGCTGTTGTTTGCAGCTGCTTGCAGGTCTTGCCCCTGGTGTGTTGAACGCTGTCTCAGGGTGTCACACTGCCTGCTGCTGCTGAAAGTGCCGCAGTGTCTCGGCAGCCAGAGCTCCACATCTTGAGTGCTGCCACCGCCATTGTTGTTGAAGCCTTCTACTGCAACACACTTCCCTTGCAGGTTTACGGCACTGCAGTTTGCTGTGGCCTATCGTGGCCTGTGGTTGCAAGTTGAATCAGAAAGGCGGGGTTATCAAATGCTGCTACTATTGCTGCTTTTCTTCACAGGTCTTCCGCCCGGTGTTTTGAACATCATCTCTGGGTATGGACCAACTGCTGGTGCTGCCATCGTGGAACACCCATTGGTGGACAAGGTCAGCGGGCTCATGCTATTATCAATTTCTATCTCACCCATATATGTCTTCCTGAACCTTACATGACAAGTGAACTTGACAACTGGACTTGACACCGGCAAACCTGATGCACCTGTGGTTTGTGTTAGCGTGTTGCTTTCTGACTCTGCACAGTCGCCTAGGTGACTCCAAACAAAGCCGTCTGTTCAGCAGTTCCTAGTAGTAACATGGGTCAAAAGCCACATCTGTGTGTTCGTTGCATATCATAGTTAATGATGGGATGACCTATTTTGATCTGATGGAATATGTTCATATTCAAAGGCACTGCATGTTGATTTTCTGCAGATCGCCATCACTGGCAGCACAGAAGTGGTGGCATCCATACCAAGTCAACAGCTGCACAAACTTCCTAGGCTGCTGCATAATATTATCTCAAAGTCATCCCAGAGTAACATCAGTCTACTGTGTTTATCAC
The DNA here is from genome assembly GCA_002588565.1 of Coelastrella sp. UTEX B 3026. NCBI lineage: Eukaryota > Viridiplantae > Chlorophyta > Chlorophyceae > Sphaeropleales > Scenedesmaceae > Coelastrella > Coelastrella sp. UTEX B 3026. Next base: position 7,145 of record NSMO01000333.1, read on the forward strand.
CCCAGATCATTAGAGTTGACTACATTTGGATTTGACTACAAGTGGTGTGAGTGCTGCTGTGCATGCAGATTGCGTTTACGGGCAGCACAGAGGTTGGCAAGCGTATTCAAGCCACAGCGGCCCAGACCCTGAAGGCGGTGACACTGGAGCTGGGAGGCAAGAGCCCAGTGGTGGTCTGCCCTGATGTTGGTAAGCTGTTGGAGATGCCCACACCTCTCATGTTGCTGTGCAACTAGTGCGTCTCCCTGCATAAGCAGAAGCTGCATATTTTCTGGCTTTACGTGAATGAGCAGATATCAAAATGAAAGTTATATCTGCAGGGCCAGCACCTAATGCTGTGGCACTGGTACTGGGAAGAAAGAGTCCTGTGCTTGAATTTGCGACTAGTTGGATTCCCTGGCTTCATTTTGGCAGATGGCATGGCAACCTCTGTCGCACAGATAAAGATGCAGGCTGGGGCTTACTTGAGAGAGAGTAAGCTTCGACCGTTGAAGGTGGTACTCTTTGCGCAAATACCTACCTGACACCCTAATAGATTATCATCAGAATTTGTGGCGGTGACCACCTTCGATGTGGCTGTGTGCTTCCCCCTGTATCTGCAGACATTGACAAGGCCGTGGCAGACACCCACTTTGCTCTGTTCTTCAATCATGGTCAGTGCTGTGCTGCCGGCAGCCGCCTGTTTGTTCACGAGGCAATCTACGATGAATTTGTGGAGAAGTCAGTCAAGGCAGCAACAAACAGGTGATGATAGCTCTGGCTAGTTGGTCAGTGGTGTACATGGTCCGGGCAACGAGGTGTTCTACAAGTGAAGCATAGTGAAGCCCTTTTGCATATTGCCAGCTTGCTGCAGCAGCAGTGGTTGGAGGATTCAAGGGTTGCCTGGTTGTTTGTCTAGAAACATCTGATAGGCTACCTGCACCTCATGTTGCCTTCAACATGTCTGCCGTTTATGTGTGCCTTCACTGCAGTATCAGTTAACTGCTCTCAATTTCTTACAGCCAATGACAAACGATCAAATATGGTCACAGATCTGCCCTTTTATTGTTGCTGTAATGTTGTCATACTTTCAGGCGTGTTGGTGACCCCTTTGGCGACGTTGACCAGGTGAGCTACCACCACGCTGGGGAATGGCTGGCTTTCCTGTGAAAGTAACTGAGCCAAGGAAAGGGCACAACAACCCAAATTTTTTAGCAGCCAGACGGCCACATGCATCAGTTGATCGACATCTGCTCAGCCCACCTTGACCCAGTGGTGCCATGTATTGCCCAGACAGTCCAATGCAGCCTGGGGCCGTTGCCCTGCAACCTGTGAACATGCTGGATCATCTGTTGCCACAGCATACTGATGTGTTGCATTATTAGTATGGCAGCTTCACCCACTTTCATTTGCTTTAAAGAGCACCGCCTAGGATGGTGATAGTATCTGCAAGTAACCTTGCGTGTCCAGTGTCTAACCTTGCCTGTCTATCATTTAACCTTGCCTGTCTATCATCTGACTGGCATCGTCGATTGATGGGTGCAGGGTCCACAAGTTGATGAGGACCAGTATAAGAAGGTCTTGGAGTACATCGATCACGGCAAGCAGGAGGGAGCTAAACTAGAGTAAGTAAATACATTCCCAACGGCTGCACTGTCATTGCACAGGGAACACATCGCGCACCACCTTGGAAGCTTCAAGCTCGGGGCCGATGGCCGTATGGCAACATATGGCTATGGCTGACTGGTAGCAGTTAGTACCACCCTGCACTGTGCCTTTGCACAAACCAACTGGTTTGGGCAAAGCACGCAATTGCTGCAGGCAACACTGTTGGTAGGGCCCCGGTAGGGACCCCTGTCAGGATGTGCTGGTCATGCTGTGGGCCAGTTGTTTGGTAGCAAACCTCCAGCATAAACATGTGTTAGGCCAGAGGAGTTTGTAGCTTATGTTACTTGGTCTTCTGACCCACAGAAGGGCTATTGTGCTAGGCCGGTGCGGAATTAGTACTGGGTATCTTTAGCATGTGCTTGTGCAGGCGTGAGAGGTCGTCTAAAGTAGATCTTATTCTATCTTACCTCCCATGCTACATTGGGTGCGCGTTGAGCACAGTCACCTGTCTTGTCATTGCGCCCAGCAGGCTTGATGCATCCCACCTTATCCAGATGACGCACTTCACCTTGCCCATGTAGGTGTGGAGGCAAGCCCAGGGGTCAGAAGGGTTACTTCGTTGAGCCGACTGTGTTCAGCAATGTGAAGGACAGCATGAAGATCAGCAGGGAGGAAATCTTTGGGCCTGTGCAGTGTATCAGCAAGTGGAGCAGGATGGACGAGGTACTGGGTGGATTAGACACTTGATAGATACATCTATGTTGGCCTTTTCTTGCTCCATCTGAGCCTGTGAACTCGTACGAGTTCAAACCTGGGAAGGCATGGTCAGGTCCCTGCGCCGCTGAACGGCCAGCCGAGTTCAGTTTCAGCTGTCTGTTGGGGGTCTGCTGATGGATATGTACATGCTGGCTGGACAGTGCCCTGGGAAAAGCCGCACAACAACTCTCTGAAACCTATGAGAGTCATTCAGCTCTCAAACTGCTGCGAGGTGCTGCAACTGCAGGAGATTGCAATAGCACAGCTGTGTGGCCTAGCTCCTGTTGTTTTCAGCCAGGACAGTGAATGTAGACTTCTGCGCTCGGCCATCGCCACTGTGCTTTGCTGCAACTGTAGGTGATTGCTCGCTGCAATGACACTGCTTGTGGCCTGGCTACTGGCGTTTCTAGCAAGGACAGCAATGCAAATGCGTACTTTTGTGCTTGAACGTCGCCACTGTGCTTTGCTGCAACTGTAGGTGATTGCTCGCTGCAATGACACTGCCTATGGGCTGGCTGCTGGTGTCTTCAGCAAGGACGTTGACAAGATCAACACCCTCGTGAGGGGCATCAGATCAGGAACAGTCTGGGTCAACTGCTACAACGTGTGAGTCATGGGAACAAGGCCAGGATCCTATCTGCAATGCGCCTTTGGCACCTGTGTGGATTTGTACAACGTTTCCTATCTCAGAGCCCAGAATAGTCACCAAGGCTTGTTGGTCCTTTGAAACTGAGGCCAGCTTTGTGCAGGCACTATATGACGACTTGCATCTGCCGGCAGGGTGCTAAGTGTCTTGCATCCCTATCTCTTAAACCTGTTGCTTGACTTCCTTCATAGCACTTTAATGCGAATCCGTTGATCCGCTCAAATCATTTGCTGACAGGACAATCGTTTGCTGCTCCTGTTTTGTTGTCCCCAGGTATGACTCTGCTGTTCCATTTGGTGGTTACAAGGAGTCTGGTCTGGGGCGTGAGAAGGGTGAATACGCCCTCAGTAACTACATGCAGGCAAGTAGTACAACACTGAACTGAATTCCGCATTTGTATGAAGAGTTAGTTAGGGAAGAAGGTGTTTAATGCTGTGGCTGTCCAAAGTCCACAGATCCAGTCACAGAAGTCAGCATATGTGCCATGTAAACTCTGCCAGTGCTGGCAGAGTTTACATGGCTGCCTGTGCTCAGAATTACAATGAAGTGCCCTTAGGGCACGTTTCCAATGGACACCTTTACAGGCTGTATGGCAAGCCTGTGCATTGATGCCTGTAACCCGTTACAGGCCTGTTGCTGGCCTGTGGCTGTCACGTGCAGCTCTACTGGCTGGATCGTTGTTGTATCACTGTTACACGAAGTGCCGGCCGTCGATGACTGCTGCTCCTTCAGGTCCCCAGTAGGGTGTTACTCTTGTATACTGATACTGCTCAATTGCTGGTGTCTGCTCTGCAGGTGAAGGCAGTGTATCAGCCTCTGGTTGACCCAGCTTGGCGCTGATTTTGAATCTGCGACTGTGAAGGTGGTGGTTCCTCAATGCCAGTGCTGGTTTCTTGTATTGTTGGATGTGTGGGGCAGTGCTGGCAGCCGCTGACGTTGGTGTTGGTTCGTTTGTAAACATGTGTGCAACTTTGATGCTATAGTCGTGGCAGGGCATTTGAGAATCAGCTTGACAACATAAGACCGTGTGTTAGTTGAAGAGGTGCAAGTCTGTGTCTCAAGTCAGTGTCTTTGTGCTGCTTGGAATCCGACCATCAACAGTGAGCCCAAAGTTGGCTTCCCGGGGCAACAGCCCAAGCAGGCATGTCAAGTTAGCTATGTCGATTGATATTTGCATTTGCTCATGAAGATTCACCTTGCTGCGTACTAGAGGGCATTTTTGTTTGGTTGGCACGAGCATTTTGAAATCATCATATACTGGCCCTCTAGGCCTGCATAAGGACTCTCAGATTGAGTTGAACTGTCACAGTCCACCCTGCGGTTTTGACCGATTCCTGAGCAGGGGCCTCCAACATCCATGGTGGTACACGTAGCTTGCTAGCAAGCAGCCTGGGCAATTTGTGTATCTGCAGTAGATGTGCGGTCAATTTTGCTCCTCGTGACGTTCTTGCTGGCCAATGTGTCTGCGGGGTTGCTGGTGTGCAAGAGTCAAACCGTAACATTGCAGTGCAGTCAGCAGCGGTTCACATGCTGTAATTACAGCTTCACGCATTGATTTTACGCTCGGTGAGTTGCAGATTTCCAATGTTGTGCTAGTCAGCTAGCTATACGAGTTGATTTGCAATATACGAGTTGATTTGCACCGGGTGATCTGGCGGTTTGGGTAATTCTTCTTCTTCTTCTTCTTCTTCTTCTTCTTCAGAGAAGTATGCGCTTGCTGTGGTTGGGTTCTGTGGTAGGCGTCTCTGTAACACAAAAGCTCACGTGACACAGCTCAGTATTTACTACCGTAGCAGTTTGCTTGGCATACTATGTTGCATGAGCTAAACTTCACAACTCCGTACAGAGGACCTTGTGATTGTAGGCTGCCAGTTCTTCCTGTAGCTGTAGCCAAGCACTCGGCCGCTGTTTGTTAGTGCGCGAACAAGTAGCTATATGCATTGCTACCGTCTGTACAGCGCTGTGCATGCTAGCTCATATGGCACCAACAGGGTTCTTGCGACAGGACTCAGCTTCTATCGTATGCCCTATCTAGCTTGGAGGGCCTATTGTTGCCAACGTATCTTCCTACAGCTACACGCGCGCGAGCTTTATTTTGAACAGATATGCTCAACTCACAGCGCTGCTTGCGGGTGCACGGCTCCTGATGCCAGCTGTGTGCTACGCTGGGATTAGAAACTTACAAGGTAGCGTATTCAATTATCAGCGTATGAAGCGAACTGCTGTTGCCAGCGTGAAAGGTCCTAGCACACAAAACAGCTCAGCACAGACCGCACGAGACCCCTCACAAGCACCACCAAGAAGGCGCCGTAAGCTGCCCAAGACAAACAGTGACGACACTCAAACAGTGGTTGAGTCGTCCGATGGACTGCCGCGGTGCGCTGAGCTTCAGCCAACGTACTGCTACGTTGAAAGGGTTTCCTTGCCTCTGTGCTGGGTCCTCATGCTGCTTTCCCTGCTTCGACCCCATCATAACATTTATCGTTGTTTGAGCAGTGGTCACTCTATGCTGGCTGCAGATGCGCCTGGGTGGGCATGTACAAAGGAGCTGCCTCTGCTGCTTACATCAAGTAAGCTTTGCAACTTTTTGGCGAACGTTTGCCGTACAGCGATGTCAATGAGATGTTGTAGTGCTCATGGCAACCGTACATTTACGCTCAGGGACGTATGCGCCGTTGGAAACAGCAAGTGTGCACTTGTGCTGAAACTGCTGCACGCGGACTGGCCATTTCTGCTGACGGCACATGCCAGGGTGTCTGCCATTGGCGGACAAGGGTCTCATATGCTTCCTATCCATGGCACAGGTATCATGATGAAGAATGGGGCCGACCAGTGCATGATGACCAAAAACTGTTTGAGCTGCTGATACTTGAAGGGGCTCAGGTGACGTATGACAGTGCTGCATCAAACGGCTGCATGGATTGTTCTTGACTTACTGAGACATGTGTTGGCGAATCCATTGTACTGCTGCCACCTGGATAGTGAGCTGCAGGTCGGGTATGCGTCCGGTACACAATGGCTGCTGTTTTGAGCGGTGCAGTACGTATATGATAGCGATTGCTGCACATACAGCAGATGCGGCCACTCACACAGGGTCGCAGACGCCAATTACTTCTCTTGCAGCGCTGGATTTGGCCTAAGTCATCAATGGTTCACACAACTGCCCCAAACAGTCCCAGCTATCAACTAATAAGCGGCAACTGTTTGCCCATTTCTGTGCATCCATATCAGGCTGGTCTGAGTTGGAGCACCATTCTGGCCAAGAGGGATGCTTACAGAGAAGCTTTCAAGGTGATAATATCACCAAACACTGTGGGCCATACTGCAATGTTCAGACTGGTTATAACAGTAATGCATGCTGGGTGGCATCTTAGACTTGTGCTCGTTTCATCCGCCTTATGTGGTGGGTCCAACTGCAAATCTTGGCACCAATCAATCCATCTCTTGTATAGGTCATAACATGAAGATATGCCACAGATGTCCTCACCAATTGTGGCTGCGATGTCTGTCTGCTGCTGCAGGGCTTTGATCCAGCTGTTGTGGCAACCTTTGATGATGCTGCAGTCAGTGATCTGATGCAGAATGCTGGCATCGTCAGAAACAAGGCCAAGATTGTCAGCACCATACAAAACGCAAAGTGAGTAGTAGACACCCAGTTCGTAGCTGTCTGCTTTTGCTGAGCCTGCATTTGTGTCTGTGTGTCAATGGCTTTGAACAGATCATTGGTGGTTTAGCAGTGTATCACCCCACGAAGTAGTACACGCCTACTACGGCACGCTCGCGGCGTTGCTGATTAGACAGTTGCTAAGGGTAATCATACGGTCTTGTATTAGCGATGGTTGCTTTATACTGAACTATGTTCAGCTCATAGGCATGCTGCTCAATGCTCACCTTAACCTGCTTCGCAGGAACTTCACTCACAGCATGCAGCGACTGCTTAAGCTTCACAATGTATTACTCTAACCACAGCCAGATTTCAGAAGTGCTCATTGTAGATGGCACGCATGTACACTGAGCAGCAGTATCAGACCTTGCTGCAGACACTTTGCTGCTGCTGCAGTTGCTTTGGCTCTGAGCACTACAATGGTCTGTGCTGAAAAAGCACAGCACTGGAGCTTTTGCATACATGTAGTTGTACTGTAAGCTGTTGTGGCATATGAACGGACCATGGCAGAACATGGACGTATGTTAGCCACCCCTTGAGTTGCATTGTATTAAGGTTTTCTGAACAAGCATGTCTGCAGTCACCGTTCAATACGAGTTGTCGCCGCCGTCACTGTGATCAATGCCTATGCAGCTGGCTTTCTTATGCTATGTAGGGTGTTTCTGAGGCTACAACAAGAGCATGGCAGCTTTGACAAGTACGTGTGGGGCTTTGTGCCTGAAGGGCGACCTATTATCAATAAATACTCTGACATGAAGCAAGTGCCAACCAAGTAGGTCGCTTTTTGGAACTGTTGTTTGACTAGCATACACCCTGTGCAACATTGGAAAGTTGGTGTACATGTAGAGGGCTCAGTCCGATGAATGATCAGAGTTTGTAACAGTGATCAGCGCTTCCTAGATTGCTGGAGGGCAGGAACGCAAGCCGGTGAACAGGGTGATGAGGCAAAAGGGCATGCCGCACTGGCAGTCAGTTCTATGACTTGTATCAGCTGTTTGAACACTGATCCTTCTTCTTGTTCTTTGTTGAACACTGTGTTCCAACCTGCAGCTGCATCAACAGGTGGGCAGTCACCCTTGAGTTGGCAGTTGAATTGGTTGCAAACCCATGTTCAAATCATTTACAATCCATTCATGCTCTTTTGCTTGCAGAACCACGGAGGCTGAAGCACTGAGTAAGGCCCTCAAGGCAGAAGGCATGAACTTTGTAGGTCCTACAATCATGTATGCTTTCATGCAAGCAGCTGGGCTGGTCAATGACCATACAGTTGATTGCCACTGCTATCAGCAGGTCATAGACGGCTGATGATGTTCATAATGGCGGGTATGGCACGCATGTGTTGTGTTGTGTTGTGATATCCCAACTGTTGATGAGCTCACTATATTCTATCATCGACTTCTGTGACAATTCTGTCTGGCTCCAGAAATGTCCTCTGGCGTCTGAGCCTCTGCGTGACGAGGTATCACGTGTGATAAAGCTAGGGCTTAAGCAGAGGCTTGCAGCGGCTCAGGCAGCAGCCGAACCATACATGTAAAAGAGACTGAGCCAATGCAAACAGGATAGATGCGCTGGCAAGAGCTGCCGTGCCATGCATGGGGTACACCACCCGAAAGAGTCTTGGGCTGCGCATGACAAAGCTCTGACAGGCTCTGACGCTGACACTTCGAAACCATCGCCTGCACCACCAGTTTACCTACTGTCTTGCGCAGGTCTCCTGGATTCGCTCAGCCGTTTCTAGCGGGGCTTCCTCGCTGATTGCGGCGACCGAGCCGGGTCGAGGCACTTGCGTTACGTATTTCGTACACCCTTGTGGAACAATGCTGCCCGGGACGCTGATTGTGCGCCTTCCGGCTTGAGCCCGGCTTCTTTGGCAAGGTACCAGCCGTTCCGTT
>NSMO01000334.1:0-16885 GCA_002588565.1 Coelastrella sp. UTEX B 3026
ATAGCACAAAGCACCAGCAACTGGTGATGGTGGTATTGCACAAACCATGGGTGGTTGCGCATGTATGTAGACATGATGACTCTACATGTGACGCAATGTGTTTGATTCTGTCGTGCTGTTGCTGCGGCTGCCCTGCAATGGTTGCAACACATGAGTCGGAAATGACTGAGCCAATGCAGAGTATTATGGAGGTGGTGCTTGCATTGGCCTCCTTAAAATTACAATGAGGGTGTGGCCGACTTCTGGGATGTCATGTGTGATATCTTGTTAACAGTGCAAATGTGGCGTGATGGTTTGTAGCGGTACATGTAGCTGCTGATGTGCAGCTTATCAAGAGTGCTTCTGTTCCGTAAGTGCTGCTTTTCTCAGACATGCCGGGTATAAGACATGCCGGGTATAAGCCTGAGTCAGCAAGTTGGTGTAAATGTGACTGAGCCATTGCAACAAGAAACGAGCGCTGGTGAGGCTGCAATACCATGAAGGGGGGTGGTGGTATTAGTGCTTTTTTTTCTTGTTAGTGTCCGTTAGTGCTCTTTTTTGCTTCTTATTGGCTGTTAGTGCTGTTTTCTTGCTTCTTAGAGTCTGTTAGTGCTGTTTTCTTCCTTGTTAGTGTCTGTTGGCTTGTTTGCTCAGGCTGTAGTTTGCTCCTTGGGGCTTGATCGTGTCCATATATATGCATGTCAGACACTGCAGCTCTTGCCAGCGCATCTAATCTGTTGCATGGCTCAATACTTTCCCATATATATATCAAGGCTGCAATGCAAAAGTGGGAAGTCTAGGTTGTTTTTATACTTTTTCACGGGCCAGCACTGCGGTAGTGCTGGCCCGTACAGCTTCAGAGTTAGTACTGTGTTGTTGGTTGCAGTAAGAATATCATACCGAAGGGCCCGGCATGGTGACCAATTGCAATCCCATAGGGTATGCACAGCCTGTGGTCCAATGCTTGATCAATTCACCGTGAGTTTCTGAGAAATGTGAATGAGCTGCTAGGCTATCTACCGTAGTCTGAGACAGGTGGCAGCTTGAATTTTTGCAAAATCCAGTGCCGCACTGGAAGACTTAAAACGTCTTCGAGTCCGTTGAGCCTCAACGGCTTGGCAAGCTGGTGTCTTTTGAGGGAGGTTCGGCAAACACAGTCAACTAGCCGTGAAGGTCTTTTCAGACAAACAGTTAAGGTGTCAGGAGTCTGTCAGCGTCAGAGCATCATGAGCAGCAAGCGTTAGGGCTTGTCATCATAAGCAGAGCGCTTTGGGTGGCACTGCCTTTGGGTGTCGGACACTGCAGCTCTTGCGCATGCACAACACTGCAGCCCTTGCCAGGGCATTTGACTTGCTGCATGGCCGAGTCACTTCCATGTAGCATGCAACATACTGCTGAGTATCAAAAGCAAGCTGGGTGAACCTGGTAGTGTTTGGTGACCACCAAGCTCCCTCAGATGCAATTGCAAGCTAGCACTAGCATCTACACTCGAGGTGCTAAGGAAGCCCTCAGCGCGTGCAAGCAAGTAGTATAGATTTGAAATCGCAACCAAAAGCATTCGGGCACACACGGGAAGCCCGCAACATTGATGCGTAGACTTCTGGGCCCCGAAGGTTGGTGCACGTGCGAGCACTAAGTGCGCAGTGCAACACAGAAAGCTTTGCACCTGACTATGGCCGCTGATAACCCTTATCACCATTTTCACTTATGCTGGCGAAACCGTGAGTCCATATTCCAACCGAAGGCTATTGCAAAAGCCTTTCGCTTGGAGTCAGGAAGCTGCCAGAGCAGCCGCAAGCCTTACAGTAGAATACGTAAACGTTCGCTTAGTATCGTGCCAGCTTCAGCTGGGCTGTATGTGGCTTGTACTGTTCAGCAGACGCAAGGCTTGGTCGAAGGCTTGAAGGCTTTGTGAAGGCTTTTCGAATCCTGTCTCGCCAGCATAATTGAGAATGGTGATAAGCATGGAAATAAAACACGTTCAACCGCCTTTGAGTAAGTGCTTTCTGGGTTCCGGTGTAAGATGCCTCTATCCCCCGCACATTGGAACAACATGGAGGCTGGAAGTTCTTACGCCCACCTGAGAGTCAAAATAGCCAGGCAGACATGCTTCGTTTGCCAAACGAGCCTTGCCATAAGATTGACGGGCCTACAGCTGAAGAACTATTTCACAGCACGGCCAGCAGGGTTTGCGCAACTGCCATCGTCGTGTTAACCTTGTGCCTGACCCTGTAGCTTGAGTAAGGTACGACGGTTGGGTATCCCACGCGTGTATGTAGTCCTGACGAGTCTAGTAGTTGGCGGCACTTGCCTCCGGCCATCAGTCAAAATTTTACGTCACTTCAACTCGCGAGGCAGCTTTGGTTGTGACAGATTCTATTTGATGCACCAAGACTAGGCATCTAAGGCTGTCTTGAGTCGTATGGAGGGTCTTCCGAAGGCCTTGCTTTGGGATGGCAAGGACTTGAAGGCGCTAAAGAAACTTGCTTATCGCTACCTTGTGTTTCGCACGATAAATGGTCTACACATTCCGTCCGACTCGCTGAGTAAGCTTGAATGCACTCCTATAGCCCATGTGCCGTATGCCGTGTTTTGATGGCTGTGCTGTTGGCGTGATTTCGTCCGCTCCTCGCCTTCTGGAACGCTCAAAACCCTAGGACAAAGACTCAGGTGTTATTACATGCATTGCAGAGCTGCTGCATCAGATGATAGACGAGGACAACGTGCTGCAGTCACAAAACGGTCATCCGCCATTGAAACAAGCACAATACAAGAATTACGACCAGCTGCTGGCCTTCGTGGTACGTGCGGTATTATTTACCTAGTACACGTTCATATGCTATGCACAGCTCACAATCCATCCTCATGTGACACCTATACTAACAGTGCCTATAGTGCCACACCACTGGCAGGACAAGTCGTGTTGGACATGATCTCTCAGCGCAGCCGAGTCACTGGCCATCCCAATACGTCTAAGTTCACTCCGTGCGTGCGTGTTACATTACGAGCCGTCACGTGCAACGCACGCTACCAGTCTTCTGTCTTTGTTGCACAAATCAGCACAGAATCTGCACACATGAATCGATGCTCCTGTGTTGCTTCTGCAGCGCCAAAGACACAATACGAAATTTCATCAGCCTTACTTGCGTAAGCTGGCAAAACGGAAGGCTAAGCAGCAGCAGCAGCAGCAGCAGGACATCACTCGGGATCAGATTGTCGCACGTCAAGAGCTTGATCTGATGTGCGGTTATGACTTAGTGACAGCTCGACAACCACCAGCAGAAGCAGCAGCAGCAGCAGTCATTGACCTGGCATCTGACTCGGACTCAGAGATCTGCTGCGTGGACCTCGTATCGGACTCCGAGGTAGATTTCGAACGTACATGGCAAGCCAGAAATAACATCGGACCTCAGTTCGGGATCCAAAGTTTGGATAGCTACAAATATTCGTGGGACTTGGATGCGTTTACAGCATTTGTTTAGATGCATTGGAGGCACATGTTTTCATGCTAATGCATTGCGTCAGTGCTGTGATCACTTGCTGCTGCTGCTGATCGCAGGATGAGGGTTGCGATGGCAATGCTTCAACTGGCGCTGCTGCTGCTGCGACCGGCGATGGTTCGGACCCAGCACAACCTAGTCATGCTGATTCAGCTCCGGCAGCAGCAGCAGCAGCAGAGGATGGACCAGGGCATTCTGATGATGCTCGTACAGATCTAGATCAGAATAGACAGAGCCCCTGCCGCTCAGATGCAGCAGCAGCAGCAGGGAGCGGCGCAGCACCCTTTGATGCCGCAACATCAGATCTAGACCCAGGGCTATCAAGCCCACCAAGTGCAGGCGTTGCTGCTGCTGATACTGGTTTGCCAGGCAAAAGACAACGTGAAGAAGTTGATCACAGCACACAGCAGCAATTAGATGCTGTTGAGCAGCAGCAGCACTGTGATGATGCTGAGAAGCAGCAGCAGGCGCCTGCCAAAAGACAGCGTCTGCAGGATCAGCAGCAGCAGCAGCAGCAGCATGGCACAGATTCGGCAATCAACTCAGCAGCAGGAGCAGGTACAACTGCTGCTGCTGCTGCTGCTGCAGAGGCCTCCTCACCATCTTTAATGGTAACAGAGGATCTAACTAACATTGGACCCCCAGGATATGATCTACTTAGATCACGCTCAAGATCTGGATCCTTGACCCCCACACAAGATCTCAATCCCATCAGATCAGCAGATGCATCTGGATCACCAGCTGCAACTGTAGATCTTCAAACCATGGACATGGGTCAAGCAGTTGATGGTCCAGCAGCAGCAGCAGCAGATCTGGCCAGATTACTGCAAGATCAGGCTGGATCAGGCTCCCCGACACCCACCGAGGTTTGGCAGGGAAGTGACCCTGATCAGAGCAACACCGATGTGTCCATGGCAGCACTGGCAGCAATGGCAGAAGAACTGGCAGCAGCGGCAGCAGCACTTGATGTCTCCCTCAAGCCCAGTGACAAATCTGTTTGTAAGACGCCAGAATCAGCAGCAACAGCAGCAGCATCAGGATCAGCATCCAACCAAGACGAGACTGCTACTGCTGCTGCTGCTGCCAGCATGGAGCACAGAGCAAATGAGTCACCTGTACGCATACTCACAGCGGCAGAGCCAGCAGCAGCAGCAGCAGCAGCAACAACAACATTGACTCATGGGCCATCAGCGGCAGCAATAGCGGCAGCAACAGCAGCAGCTGCTCGGGCTCTTGGTAAAATCAACTCCGAGCTTGCAAGCAGTTCAGCAGCAGCAGCAGCAGCAGTATCAGATGAGTCAAGGTACTCAGGCAGATCAGCAACAGCAGCAGCAGCAGCGCTCGCCAGGACACCAGCCATGCTGCCTGATCAGCTGCCTGCAGCCTGCCCCACACGCTCTGCTGCTGCTGCTGCTGCTGCCGCCGCCGCCACTGCTGCTGCTGCTGCCGCCACTGCTGCTGTGGCAGATCCTGTCGGCAGCTGCCGCAGGGTCCATCCTGAGAGCTGCACAATAACAGCAGCAGCACCAGCATCCACGGCAGCAGCACCAGAACCGCAACGCCACGTCCTTGCATGGATCGTGCAGCCTGCTGCCGCTGCTGCCGGCACAAATGCTGCTGCTGCTGCTTGCTCTTCAACAGCCTCTGAGCCATCAGCGCAGCCAGTGCTGCTGCAGCTGCCCGGAGTCATGAGCCAGCAGCAGCAGCAGCAGCAGCAGCAGCACTTACAGCAACAGCAGCACAGCTATCTTCAGAACATGGTTGGTCTACCACCACCAGTAGCAGCAGCAGCAGCACGAGGAAGAGGACGGGTTGGAGTGCAGTTACAGATACAGCCCTCTGCGCAGTGGATGGCCTCAATGCAGCAGCAGCAGCAGCAAAACAGGCCTCAGCAGCAGCAGCAGCAGCAGCAGCAGTCGTTGTTGCGGCAGCAGCAGCAGCAGCAGTTGTTCCGGCAGCAGCAGGAGTTGTTCCTGCAGCAGCTGCAGCAGCTGTTGTTACAGCAGCAACAGCGGCATCCTGCATTGGCCGCAGTGCCAGAGCGACAACAAGCAGCAGCAGTTGCAGCAGCAGCAGGTGCTGTTGCAATGCAGGGCTTGGCCGGTGTGATGACAAGCACTGCAGCTGCTTCGAGAGATCGGGTAATTACAGCTGCACCTGTGGTGTTGATACCTGTCCAGCAGCGGCCACAGTATGCAGCTGCATACGCACAAGCACAGCAGCAGCAGCAGCGCTCAGTGGCCCCAGATGTGTATGCTCAGCAGCAGCAGCAGCAGCAACAGCAACAGCAGCAGCAGCAGTCAGTGCCCTCCACTGCACGTCTCCAGCAGCAGCAGCAGCACTCATTGCCAACCACTGCACATTCCCAGCAGCAGCAGCACCACCAGCAGCAGACAGTGCCCCCAAATGTCCAACTTCAGCAGCAGCGACAGTCTCTGGCTGCATATGCCCCGGCACAGCAGCAGCAGCAGCAGCAGCACCAATATATATTGTCCACCCCCCTGATGCAGCAAGCACAACAAGAGGGGCTGCTGCTCGCACAAGCAGCAGTAGCAGCAGTGCAGCAAGCACCTGGCAATAGCATGTTTATTTCAGAAATAACAAATATGTTACTGGCTCGCAAGATTTGCAGTATGAGGGGTATAAGGGAAGTGATGCACGTGCTGCTAGATGGTCGATACCTGATAATGCAGCCTGATGGGCGGGTGACTCTGGGTCCCAGACCGCTGTCACCGATGCCAGCAGCAGCAGCAGCAGCAGCAGCAGCAGCAGCAGCAGCGGTGCCAGCAGCAGTTGGGCCCGTTGGCCCTATTCAGCTTGCTGCAGCAGCAGCAACAGCAGCAAGTGCAAGCGCTGGTGCTGATGCTGCCACCTTTGCTGGACAGGTACCTACGGCTACATCTGCTGCTGCTGCTGCATCATCAGCAGCAGCAGCAGCGACAACAGCAGCAGCGGCTGACAACCCTGCAGCGGCTATTTTTGGTGCAGGCGGCACCGCTCCCGCACCTGATGCCGCTGCTGCTGCCGCTGCCAATGGTCCTAGCAGCACTATGATTAACATGGCAGCGACAGCAGCAGCAGCAGCAGAACCTGTGAGAGCAGAAGCCTCTTCTGAGCCATGCAGTGTAGTAGCAGCCACAGCAAGTGCCCAGGATGGTGCCTTGGTGCCAGCAGCGGCAGCAGCAGCAGCAAATGAGGCAGCAGTTGGTACTGTGGGGGTCGGAGCCTTGGCAGCAGCAGTAGTACAGCCAGCTGCAGCAGCACCAGCTAGGGACATCCGTTCAGAGGCCGCTACTGCCAGCAATGCAGGTCCAGCCATGTCTGCGAGCCAAGCGGCAGCAGCAGCAGCACAGGCCGCAGCGGCCGCAGCAGCAGCAGCAGCAGCAACTGAGCCTGACTCAGTTACAGCAATCTCTGAGCCTCGTGGGCTTGAGAACCCGCCCGCTTTGGGTACGGATCAGACTGCTGCTGCTGCTGCCGCTGAGCTGCCGGACCGGCAGCAGCGTGTCAGGATGGCTTGCAGTATCCTTGCACATTACTCGGTGAGTCGTGGCATTGCTAACGATTTGGATCCTGCATGCGGACAAAACATAATTACAATGTTTCTTTCTATTCTTTGTTTCTGTTTGATTCTATTTTTAGAATCAAAAATAGGAGAGCTTCCAAAGCTCATCGAGCCACGCTGTAGGGCCACCCCCGCCGACAACGTGACCCTGCATACCATTCAAGTTGATGCATTTTCAATTTCACTTCATTGGTGCATGCATTGGTCCCAGAGTCTTATATTGCTGCTGAGGCTTATGCCAGCTATGCCATCTGTCAAAAAGCTCTGATAATTATTTTCCATGTGTGGTCTTTGGTTAATGATCCTTATGTGAAATCTTTGTCAATGAGTGACTCACTCCATGATGGTTGACGTCATATGGATCCTGGACGTCAAATCAGCTTGGATAAGATGAGTATGTGTCATGCGTGGTGTATGTTGATCCTATTGCGTGACAATGTTGCACGAGGCCTAACTCGGACCGCTGCTGCTGCTGCTGTGGATGACTAATGCACATTGCAGGCCAATCCATCTATCAAACTTACTAGGCCTGAGCTAGCATGCATTGCAGCTGCTGCTGCTGCTGCTGCTCCCAACATGTCAGAAGCGGCAGTTGGCAGCCGCAACGCCACATCAGCAACCAACACAGCAGCAGCAGCAGCAGCAGCAGCTCTGGTGCAGCTAATGATTGATGCTGGTCTCTTAGTACAGACAGATGATAGCTGTATCAGTGCAAATGATCAAGATAGACCATCCATGCATGGGAGCCTGGAGTCCAACAATAGTGAAGACCTTGCTGTTTATATCTTAGGGCCTATAGCTACACAAATCCAGAGACCGCTGCTGGACGGCTGTAGCAGCAGCAGCAGCAGCAGCAGCGCCGGCAGCAGCAGTGCCCCAACTGCAGCAGTGTCAAGGCCTGAGAAGCTTTGCAGCTGTGCATTATCACTCATGCAGTTATTGGAATATTTCAAGTGGGATGGTGTTGACAACACTGGGTTTCTGAGCAGTATGAAAACATTGTGGGCTGTGGTTGAAGGCTTTGCACGTAAGAATGGATATGCAGCTGATTTCACGGTCGATGTTGCGGCTGTAGCCTTATGTCTATGTAGAGCACTGTACTAGCAGCCGCGGCAGCAGCAGCGCCGGCAGCAGCAGTGCCCTAACAGCAGCAGTGTCAAGGCCTGTGAAGCTTTGCAGTTGTTCATTATCACTCATGCAGTTACTGGAATATTTGAAGTGGGATGGTGTTGACAACACTGGGTTTCTCAGCAGTATGAAAACATTATGGGCTGCTGTGAAAGGCTTTGCCCGCAAGAATGGTTATGCAACTGGTTTCACGGTTGATGTTGCGGCTGCTGCGTTTTGTCTATGCAAAGCTTTGTATTAGTAGCAGCAGTTGCTGTAGTAAATTAGCAGCGGTCTCAGTGCCTAAGAAGCTTTGCGGTTGTACCGAACTACGTACAAATGGATGGTTGGTTTGCTGGCTCGCCGGAGTGATAGCAGAGAAGACCTGCCCCATTTTGTCCTGGTGTATCCCGCCTATGACCACAGTAGAGAACGTTTTTCAATCTTGTTTGTCGGCCATGTTGGTTTCAGTGTTGCAGAGCGCCTCAAGGCAGTTTTGATCATGATGGCCAGGTTATGCTTGCCAAGTGCTTGTGGCAGATGGATGTATATATAGAGCCAGATTGGATCTGTTGGGTTTGCAGTATCATACTGACGTTCATGTGTACAGTTAACCACTGCTGGCAGCAGGGTTGTATCCCGTTAGATTCCTGTTTACAGTGTGCTAATGATCTTGACATGGGCAACGTGACACGTCTTGGATGGCCGCAGCAGTTGTGGCGTACATGGTTTGCTCTGGCGGCGCTGATTGCCATGTTGCTGTTGTCCTGGCTTTTGTGAAGCCCCAACGTGAGTGAGATCGCTGCATCAGGAGTCTCTGCGAGTGACAGCCGTGAAATCAGACAGTGCAGGGACTCTGCATACAGGCAAGCCAGCTTTGTTCACCAGCCTGCATGCTTCTACCTGTGCTTGCATTTCAATATTCACAAAGTTTCATGAAGTTTTTACTTCTGTTATATGCATCAGGTTGGATGATGCAGGTCCTGGGTTGCAGCCTCTGTTTGACACTTTGCTATTGTGGTGCGCTGTGTGTCACATGATCACATGAGCTGATGAGCCGTGGTAGGCTCCCGGTTGAGCCGACTAACAGTGTATGTACATTGCCATTGTGTCATGCAGTTGTTGTCCTAATGTGTGTGCACTGGAGCTACCAGCAATAATCCTGCCTCGGGTTACATAATCCTCAACTGTGCGCATCCGGCTGCATAAGCCGGACATAAAAGCGCAACCAGGCTGAATGCTTGACTGAGTTTCATATGGTCTGATTTTTGTTGGTTTCAATTGGTTTCCTATTGGATGTAAAGAGTACCATCCCACATCATCAGTGATGAGGTATCCACTTCACACTCTCATTGTATGATAGCCCGCTGTTCTACCTATTATTGGCCGCCAAAATTACCCAGGTCATGCGTACCGTACGTATGAATTTCATGCCACACGTGGTCTTGTTGCTGCACATGTTTGCCAACGTCGGCACCCAGTCAACTGGGTGCAACTGCCCAGGTGCAAACCCCCGAGCAAACCCGGAGCCGGCCATACATGTCAGGGGACACACATGGAACCATCCCTTCAGCGGGTAGATGGCTTGTAGTATGTGTTGTGTTATATCCTCCAAAGATTCTGCAGGGATCGGCACACGGGGAATTGTCATATTCAATGGACTGTGAGGATGTATGTGGCGCAACTTGCTCAGACACTGCTGGACAAACTGGTTCTGTGCCATGAGAAATTCAAGTGGTCAGCACGGAATGCCAATGCAGTGTAATGCAATCAGTTTAACAACAATGGCTGCAGATGGTGAACCTGCTGTGTTCTGCAACAGCAGCGGCACTATGGTAGCGCTTGGTACATCTTGGACCAGGCAGCAGGCAACTCGAGTTTTGATTTGCACCTGCCGTGGCACTTTGACGGGCGTTCAGGTAGATAATAAAGCGGTCATGACACAGCTGGTTGTTCTCGTGTGGGCACTTCCAGCGCACCAGAGCTTGTAATCATGAGCAGCACGAGATGGCGCCGTCCATGCATGACTCTGCAGCTATTACCAACGCATCTGACCTGTTGCATGGCTCACTCACTCCCTACAGACGCGAGCATGGAGTTACTCCACGCATTACACTGCGGAAGACGGAGTTACTCTGGCCGGAGTAACTTGCGTTCGCGGGCGGTGTTACTCTGCGCGCAGGCGGAGTAACTCGCCGTTACACCGAGTAAATAGCATCTACTCTTGGATTAACGACACTGTTACACTTTTACACTGCAGCTCCTGCCAGCACATTCGATGACTAGTTGCATGGCTCAGTCAGTGTTTCACACCACATGTCACATACCAGCGCTGTGATTACGGCCAGCTTGTAAGCTGCAACGCAATCTCGACCCACAATCTCACATGTAAAAGAGATTGAGCCAATGCAAACAGGATAGATGCGCTGGCAAGAGCTGTCGTGCCATGCATCTCACATGTGACATTGTACATGTCACTGTACAGTGATCATTCACCAACAGTCGCACGGACCACCACCGCGATAAAACACCAGACTGCAGCACTGCCTTCAACATTTTGCAGTGCCGAATTAAGGCCCAGCACTGCTGTAACAATGTCAACCAGATCCATATATGCCTGCTTACTGGCCTACGTATCAACCTGCAACCATTATTTGAGCAATACACAGATGCCACCAAACATTCGGGTCTCATACAGGCCTATCTCAGATCAGAACTTCAGATCAGCTCTCGAGACGTATCATGAGACATGATATTGTGACATTCTGTGAACAGATGTGTGTTTGTAACCACACCCACGCTTGGCAAGACCTAACAACCCCCACAACAAAACATCTGTGTATTTGTTGGAACTGCTGAAATGTGACAGTGTTACTTTGTTGTAACATAACTGACATAAACCCCAGTACGTCACACACACATGCTTTTCTACCTCTGATTCTTGTGACCAAAGCATTGCCAGAATCTGCTGAGTTGATGTAATACTTTGTGCATTGCAGGGGTTAATCAGCAGTGGCCAACTGCCGCTGCTACAACACACATGCCTTGCTGCCGCTGCTGCCTTTACTACATCAGACAGAACACATGTGCATTGCATACCGCCATGACTGAAGCCATCAATTGTGAACTATACATAGGGTCTCTGCTGCTGCTGCTGCTGGTGCTGCTGGTGGTGCTGCTGCTGCCGCTGCGGCCAATGGAAACACTGTCTCATCCATGCATCTGATCAAAGATGCATTGTAAAAACATGTGCATTGCATACGACCATGACTAGCGCCGTCACTTGAACCATACCCAGGGTCGCTGCTGCTGCTGCTGCTGCTGGTGCTGCTGGTGCCGCAGTGGCTGATGGAAACACTGTCTCATCTCCACATCTGGTCAAAGGTGCGTTGTACACCTAAATGCACAGACTGCTGATCTCCAACATAACACCTACTGCTGTTGGTGCTGCTGCAATTGCGGCTAGATACATTTCCCCAATGCACCTTCCAACTAAATCTTCACATGAGTGATCCCTAACCAAACATTGTACCGCACAAACTACTGCTGTTACTGCAGGCCATTGCCTTGCAGTACCTCAACAACACCATCGTCTTGCTGACTCTGCCGCTGCCGCAGTGGCACCAAGAAGCATCCATGACAACATGTGATCATACTATATTCCAGATTGATGCATCATTCGGCTTGATTCTCCAGACTGCCAGTTCCTGCAAGTCGTTGGAGATAACAAACTACCACTATTACTGCTGCTTTTGGCGCTACTACTTTCCGGCCAGCAGCTGAACAACAGAGATAGCTTGCTGCTGCTGCAGCAGTTGCAGCAGCAGTAGCAGCTGGCAGCACTGCCCCATTACAGCATCAGATCATAAGATGCATCATCCGACGGCATCCTTACACAGCTCAACCCTAACAGAACATCGAACCGCACACACTCCTGCTGTTGCTGCTGCCCTTGCTCTGCTGCTGTCACAGCTTGACCATCTGATCAGCTTAACAGGATTGACCCAGCAACGTTTTGCAGCTGCTGCTGCTGCTGCAGCACCTCAAAACACAACCCCATCACAGCATCTGCTCCAAGATACCATTCCGGCCAGATCTGCAGAATCCCAGTGTCCCAACAAACCTTGGACCTCGCTGCATACAACCGCTGCTGCTGCCGCCGCTGCTGCTGCTGTTCCATCCAACCTTGGCACACAAAGATCGCTGCATTCCTGTGTGCTGCTTGATCGCTGCATTGCCAACACTGGCAGCAGCAGCAGCACCAGCTGCTAGATCAGACCAAGAACCTCGACATGTAGCAGAACTTGTGCTTGCACCTAATCAGAGACACAGCGCTATAGTATGTAGATGCATTGCTATGTACACTGCTTGGCTCAGATCTGCTGTGACCTACGCACCTGCGGCTGCTGCTGCCGCTGCTGCCATGCTGCAAGAACACCCCGACAAGAGCATATATGCTACAGCAGATGGCAACAATGCGCAGCATACACTTGTCTGGAGCAATTTTGATGTGCATGCTGGCTCAGACTTGAGCCATATCTATTGGACGTCACCGTCCTCGGTTGGTGCTGCTGCTGCTGCTGCTGCTGCTGTTGCTGCTGCTGGGTTCTCGATCTTCACAGTAACTGGCTGTGCCTGTTCTGTTCCAGCCGCTGCCGCTGCTGCTGCTGAAGATCGTTGTGCTGGATCATCCCCAGACTGCTGCTGCTGCTGCTGGGGAGCTTCAGCAGCAGCAGCGCTGGTGGGAGCAGCACTCTGATGACTCTGCAGAAACTGCTGCATAGCGGATAAGACGTCAACGCCCTGCTGCTGCTGCTGCTGCTGCTGGCCGCCACCCAGCCCCAGTGCCTGCATCATCATGCTGCTGCTGGTGCTATCAGCAGCAGCAGCAGCAGCAGCTGGCCCCCCAGCCGCCACTGCTGCTGCTGCCGGAGGGGCTGCTGCGGCATGTTGCAGCAACTGCAGTAGAGCTTGGTACATTCCAGGCTGAGCAAGCAAACTGACCACTGCTGCTGGCGGCGCCGCTGCTGCTGCTGCTGCTGCCACCTGCTGCTGAGGAGGTAGATCAGCACCAGCAGCAGCCGCAGCGGGATCCGGCTTGATCTCAACGACAGGCTGCTGCTGCTGCTGCTGCTGCTCAGGGCTTGACGAGCCGGTTCTTGGCTTCTTTGCCGCTGGCTGATCGTCCTGCTGTTGCTGCTGCTGCTGCTGAGAGATGATGTGGTTACCATTAGACAAACTAGTCAGAGCCTGACTTGCTGCTGCTGCTGCCGCTGCTGCTGCCACACCATCGTTGGAAAGCTGATGACCAGTACCACGCAGCAATCCCTGTAAGAAGCTTGCAATATCTGTACCATTTGCTGCTGCTGCTGCTGCCGGTCCTGCTGCCAGCGTGCCGACATTTGCTGCTGCTGCTGCTGCTGCTGCTGCCGCTGTCGGCATAGGCGGCACGTCCAGAGGTGCAGGCGGCGGTACAATGTTTGAAGTTTGCATATTTGAATTTTCAGGATGATATTCACCCCCTAATGTACCAGATCCCATCGTCCCCGCCGTCGCTGCTGCCGCTGCTGCCACTGCTGCTGCTGCCGCTGCATCGCCATAGCTACTGACGCCATCAGCAGCAGCAGCACGGCTCGATTTGAGCAGCGCTGTCTTGAATTCTGAATTTGCCACAGCTGCCTGTAGATCTAGCAGGTTCTGGGGCGTTTTGGTGGTGCTGCTGCCGCTGCTGCCGGTTGCTGCTGCTGCTGCTGGCATAGCACGCAGCAGCGCTGTTCGCAGCATGGCTTGCTGATCATTGACGACATGACGTAGTAGTGCATTTTCGGCGTGGAGGGACTCTACTTCCTGACCTTGTCGAGCAGCCTGCAGAAATAACAGTCACGTAACAGTTAAATGACATGACTTGACAATAACAACTTGTTACAACTTGACAAGTGAGGTTTACCACTGCATGTGTCCCTATGATTACACGTCAGCAATATTTTGTGTTGATTGTATACATCGCATACAATTAGCAGCTTAGGATTGGCAAAGTGTTGATGTGACATTTACATAGTAACAGTAACATGTAGCAAAGTAACAAGTATGAAGATAACATGTAACACGAGTCCCAGATCTACGTACCATTTCTTCCAACTCTGCTAATCTTGTTTTCATCGTCGCCACCATATTCTTCTGTTTCTGCCTGAATCGTTGTTGAGCTAACCGATTCTTCTCTTTTATTCGGGTAAAGCTGCCACCATTACTGCCAGCAGCAGCAGTGGACTTGCTGCCACCATTGGGCTCTGCAGCAGCAGCACCAGGGGTTTTTGTCAGTTACTGGCCAAATAACAACAATGTGTATTCTGTTGACCACACGCATTGCAAGGGTCTTATCAATGCTATTACCAGGGCCAGAATTTATTTGCTACACAGTTGACACACTCAGGTCTGTGCCCGCCATTACAGCAGCAGTGAATTGGATGTCCTGGCGGTACGCCGGCAGCAGCAGCGGCAGCGGCAGCAGCAGCAATGAAACTAGATTTTCAGACACTCACAGCGTCTGGCACGGGGAAGAACGGACGGAGAAAACAACACATGATAATAACACATGAAAATAACATATGACAATAACATAACAAGTACCTGACGTCTCTGGTGAATCATCTGCTGCTGCCCATGACTTGTGCAATCCCCCATTCATGTTATAATGCTGCAACAGCGGATGCATGTAGTGCTCAGCACCGCTGCTGCCAGCAGCAGCAGCAGCAGCAGCAGCACTGCAAGACCCCAGCAGCTGCTGCCGCCGCTGCAGATCGTCGAGGTTGTAACTTCCCATAGCTGCTGCTGCTGCTGCTGCTGGTGGGGACGGAGGTGTCCCTGCATTGCCGGTTTCAGCGGCCGCTGCTGCTGCTGCTGCTGGGGGTGGAGTTGCATTTGCTGCTGCTGCTGCTCCTGCTGCTTGTAGTAGCTGTAACAATCCTGCTGCTGCTTCTGTATCGCTTGGGTGGTGTTGCGCGTCACTACAGTACAAATAACAACACGCATGGTTCGCTAGGGCTATGACAAGTCGCACACATGCAACGATGACACGAAATGACGGTAATGTGAACACGTCGCAGTTCCGGTGTTCTGGGTTGGGGGGGGGGGGGGGGGGGGGGGGCTTGTCTTGAAGCGTAGATAAGATTCTACGAAACTGGGATGCACACTTGGGGGGGGTGGGTGGGTAGTGAACTGCTGTTTGTACTGCCGAGGGATTTGGGGCAGCCGCAGCAACCGCAACACTGCCAAAGAAGCTCTAGCAGTCAAGTCACGCCATGTTACAGTTCTCGAAAGGTTTTATCATATGCTTGCTTCTGGGACCCAAAGCACCCCGTCGCAGCTGCTGGCTACTGCAGCACATCATACAAACCGTCACACAAGCCGAGCGCACCTTTCGCCTGCGCTGAAAGCAGCTTGCGCGGCAGCTGTAAATCCAGAAGCGCCGGCACCGTTAGCTGAGGGATGCGCTTCGGTTTCCGGTTGTGCGCGACTTGCCGATGCCATGCCAGCAGCTAACCATGCTCGCCAGTCGAAGCCGTTGCCAGCGTGCTGGACTGCTACCTCCATCTTGAACTGTTCTGTCATTATTTAGGCCGGTATACACAGCGTTTGAAGCCCTCTGGCGGACTTCACGTAGTCATTATGCCATTATGCTATCTTGTGGATGTGTCGCGTGTCGATGTCAGCCCTTTACATTATGATACAGCAATGATGTTGCCAATGTGATGTAGCGGTCAACAAGGACCCTAAGAAGACAGCGGTAAGTTTGCGGCCCACTCGAACGGGTCAGAGACGCCCCAAACTTTGATTCGCTAAGATGCTTTACACAGAACTACCCCTTGCAATGACATTCGACTGCCGAGACTAAGGCGAATCCCGGAATCTGAGATGCATTATCCTACACTGACTAACACCCTGACTAATAATCACGGCTGCACGATTATGTGGTCCAATGCCTGATACATGACTATACTAGTGATTGTCATGGGTTCTACACTTCAATTGACGAGTCCTGCGGCCGGGGGCCCTCCGCAGTGTTTATCGGGTCACTCCATCATCCTTGCCCCGTGCTACCGAAAACCTTCCGCCCCAGCTTCGACAGCTCGTCTTGAACCATCCTGCGCAATACCAGCAACAACAAAAACTGTATATAGGTCTATGCGGGCCCAACGTGGCTCGGCTGTCAGTGAGCTGCAGCTTGAGCATCATCTTTTGAGCAGTGCTGCATTGTTTGCTGCGAACATAGCTTCGGGCGGCAGATCAGAGCTGCCTCGCTTAACCACACACTGAGACCCGCAACAAAGATTGACCCCTCGGCGCTTCTGCGCATTGCAACATGTCATTTTCATGCCAGACAGCAACCGACAACTGCAAGAGCTGCTGCTGTCATCGCTGAATGAAGCACAGCTGCTACAACATCATTGGTGCTGGGCTGTCTCGAGCGCTGTAAGCTTCAAAGGCTGTATGGGGCCTTTGAAGCCTACAGCGTCGGAGACAGCCCAGCACCAATGGTACTCGATATTACTATTACTTGTAGCACATCTAGCTACTGCTTGCGCCCTGACTACTGCTGTAGCATGACACTTGTATATGGCGTCTTGGTGTCTGGCCTCCAAGGCTCCTCGAGCGTGATAGCCTCCCACATTATCACTGCCACATCTAGACACAAGCCCACCTCCAAGGCTCCTCGAGCGTGATAGCCTCCCACATT